>JARHVA010009590.1:265000-293023 GCA_037957365.1 Torreya grandis | reverse complement strand
GAGGGGAAGTGTTTATCATAAGGGATGAAATTAAATGATTAAATTTTGATCCTTGGGTAATTTATTTTATGTAATAATGGTGTTAGAGATCTATGAGAGGAGCCAATGGGATGAGTGTTAGAGGAGTAGAAGATACTAGTGGGAGAGGTAAAATCAAAGTAGTTGGGAGCTAGATATTCTAAGCTACCTCCACATATCAGTTGAGTGGTCCTTAAAAATATTTTTGGGGTAGTCTTAAGGGGATATTATCCAAAAAAATTTAATTATATGGTTGAAACCACTAGGAGTGTCAATTATGGCTTGGGATGGGAATCTCATTCTACTTGGGGTGAACCCTATTCGTATTTATAAAAGTGAAATCATGTTGTAATTTGAAGGCCATCAATTTTTAGCTCAAAAATGCTATTGGAATCAAGATAGGCTTTCACCTACAGTTTCTTTCATCCCTTTTAAATTTTAAAGAGTTGGCCAAGATAAATCCTTGTAATAAAATTAGTGATATTAATGAATGTTATTTCAGCCCTTTTAAGTGACACATGTTCTGTTTATCAAGGCATCTTTCATTTTAGTTTTAAGTGAGTATTAATACATAGATAATTATTCTAAGACTATGTTAATTTATGAATTTAATGATTATGATGTGTCTGGATATCATAAACTCTTTGTGAATATATCTCATTTTTCCATGATACTAATAACTAGTATGCTATCTTGCAAGTTATTTTGGAAGTTTATGGGTGATTTATTGTAGACTTCTAGTATTTATATTTAGTGAGGATTTATAAATTAAGTGGTATTAACCGATTCCTTAGATTATTCCCATTGTGTAGTATCAAAGTTAAATAATTTGGAGAGACTCAACACAAAGTGGTATAACTATGGTGGATGTGCTCAACTCAATTGTTATAGCATTAATTTTGCTTCATTCTGGAAACTTTATGTACTGCCTTACCTTTCCCTCCTTTTGTGTTTGTTTTGGAAATTGAATTATCCTTTCCATTTTTTTAATAATTTTGGATAAAAGTGCCTAAATACCAATAATATATTTAAATGATTCACTCATTTATTCTCAGTTATCAGGATTGAACCACTAGTGGTGACATTGCATCTCTTATATATTATTCCATGCATGTTGTATTTTGAAGCCAAATATCCACAACCATGCCTTGGTATGATTTCAAATCAATCCTAAAACTATGGAAGAAACTCCATATTTTTTTACCATTATTCTCTTCAAAAATTACCAATCTCATGAGCATTTTTGGATATGGATTTTAGATCAAACAATAACTAGAACTATAAAAAGGGCCTCTTTTATTTTAAGGATAATTTTTAGTAAGGACCCAAACCCTAAAGAGTGTTTTATTAATTTAATCTTATTGTATACTAATTGTTTCTTGTTTTTGAAGCATCTTGGAGACTTGTTCACCTATCACCTGAACTAGGTCCCATCATGGCTAACTAATGATTTCTCCCTTGATATTCCATAGAAGACTCATGCTCATTAGACCTATACCTATCATGATTCTAACTAGCCTTTCCCATCAACCTATCCCAAACATACCACATAGGAGGATTGGTTAGTTGGATCAACCATTAACATCCTTGTAATTATCCACAACTTATTTATAAACTTTAAGAGGTATCTTCCACATTTCACTCTTCGAGTAGGATAGACTACTAAAGAACATATAACCTCCTATAAAACTACCCTAAGGCTCTTGAATGTAGAACATGAGGACATTGAATGTAGGATTTTACCATTAACGTTGATGGACTTATCATATTATTGGTTCTTCAACCTCACTAAGGAATCAATCCCTAATTGGGACCATTTTAGTACTACCTTCCTCACCTAGTTCAGGTAAGTAATAGACCCTAGTGTCCTATACCATAAATTTACCTATATTAAATAGGATCCCAATAAGCCTATTAGAAATTTCAATGATATGTTTCAAAAAAATTATATTCATTTTACCATGCTCTACCAACCTAACCCCTAACTAGCACTCAAAATGTATAAGAATGCCATTTACCCTTAGACAACTATGTTTTCAAGAATTTTTTTTGTAATAGTGGACCTACCCCTAAATTATACAAGATCCATCAAGGTAGATAGGTAGTTGAATCCATAATTCCAAATGATGTCCCCCATTCCTAATGTTCTACCACACATTCGCACATTGAGCCTCTTGCCCAACACTAATCAGAATATCCCAATGCTTTATCCATTCTCTATAATACATCAAATCCCACTGGGTCCTACACCAAACCAACAATTGGGTTTTATTAACCTAGGGAACCATGAAAAGGCTCCTCAGTTGTAACACCAAGTAACATTGGTAATAGCTAACAATAATCAAATTATAGCCCAAGATTCTACAAAGAATGAGTTAGATGCCATTTAGTGAATGGTACAAAAACTCAATAATGATTTCCTTGGGATAAAAATTTAGATGAGTAATACCAATTTAGAGAGTTCTAAAAAAAACTTCACACATCAAAAACTAAATAGGAACTACAACAATCCCAACAATTACCCATAACCCTAACCTAATAGGTTACTAAAAATTAATATCTTCAAGATAACCTTGCCTAACTGGGTTAAGTGCACAACATGACATCCCATGGGGAACATGAATGAATAGAGTTTAGTTTTAGCTTTGAGCTATTATAGAAGGAAATGGAAGAATATGAGGTGGTTCCCAATCACCCAAAACCATCCAACACATTCAAATCCCCTAACACTACCATGGTACTAGAAACCATGGAATTCATAATCCAAGAATAAAATGAGTCATAGAAGGATATTGGTGAAGTGAAAGAATTTCAAAAGTTATAAATGAGAAACTACACCTTTAGTAATAGGAAATTGTAACAACCCTTCACTACCTCAACTCCCCTAAACAATGGTGTGACCTCACCTAACTAGGATTAACCCACCACCTCTAAAAGCTTAATAACCTAAAGCTCCTGTGGAAACCCCACATACCTAGAGTAAAGGATTCTCTAATATAGTGAAGGAAATGAATAATATCAAAGCTAACATCATGCTCCATAAACTTGATTAGTTCATAAAGTAAGGTGATCTTCTACTAAAGTTCTTAATTGAGAAGCTATTTCAACCCACCCATGAAAAATATAAAGTAACCCATACCAATGTACTCATTTACAAGAATAAAATAAAACTGCCTCCCTTATGTTTGACCATCATACTATTCATAAAAAACCTACACAATTTCCTAGTAGACTCAAGAGCTTCAGCCAATGTAATACCAATATGCATTAGTAAAAAGTTACGATTAGTCCCTATCAAGTCAGATAAGGTAATGGTTCACTTATACAAGTCCAAATTCAAAGTGGTAGGTGAGATTTTGAATGTCCACATGCAACTAGAATCATAAATTAAGATTTAACACTTCATATATATCTAGGTAGTAGAGATTCTTGAGGCTTATGGCATGTTCCTTAGTATAGATTGGTCTAAATCCCTAAATGAGTATATGGCCACAAATTTATCTCATATGTGACTACCTTGGATATGGGTAACTAATCAAATTAAGGTAGATAGAGAGCCTCATATGAAGTGCATGATAATTAAGTATAATTCCATCAACAAAAAATTGAAAGTGGCATCTTTAGACCTAAAAATCTATACATTAAGTATGAAACTAGCCAAAGATGCAATTGACAACCAGCCAAACTTGTCAAGCCAATGGTCTCTTTATGTAGATGGGGCTCATTCTAAACAAGGTAGTAGGATTAGTTTTTAGTTAATAGAACCCTAGGGAATAATTACCTAACATCATATAGGTTGCAGTTTCAATGTATGAACAATATGATAGGTATGAAGTGTTAATCCTAGGATTATAGTTTGCATTGAAACATAGGACAAATAAACTTAGAGTATTCAATGACTCTAAACTCATAGTCAACTAGATTAGGAATAAATTTCAATTCAAATTATCATACCTCAAAAGGTATAAGCATAGATATTAAGACTTAATCTAAATGTTTATCACATTAAACATCATCCTTATCCCTAGGGAAGAAAACCAAGTTACTGACTCACTCACATCTACAATGGTGAGATTAACCCCTAGATGATGTCAAGTTATAAGGTTATTTTGTGGAACTTATCCCTTTCCCCTCTATCCTTGACAATTTGACAAAATTTCAAGTGTTTGAAGATGACCAAAAAATCATCCAATTCCTTAATAGCATGGGGGTATTTGAAACCCAAATCATTGATGAGGTAGAAAGGGACAACCCTAAAAATTAACTAGAAAAGAATGAGATCCTTAATATTCATGGGAATAGGATCCCAAAGGGGATGATTTCTTTGGAAAGATAATTTGACATTTTAGACCTCGTATTCTAAGTAATGAGGCCCAATCTATAAGGCCAAAATGTCATCTCTTCAACCTTGGTTTGGTAGAAACCACCCATATGGTCAATATGGGCCCTAGATGGATAGCCTCTGAGCTAAATTAGTTGAAAAAACTACTACTAAGATACAAATATGTAATTTCCTGAGCCTATGGAAACTTTAAGTTCTTCAATCTGAGAGTGATCACTCATACTATCCCCCCTTAAACTAGAATAAAGACTATTTAGACAAAGGTATAGACCAATAATCCTAATTATGGAACCTTAATACATAAGGAGGTCCATAGCTTACTTATTACCAGTAGAATTTTCCTAGTTTGCCATTATAACTAGGTGGCTAACTTAGTGCCCATACAAAATAAAAATGGAGAAATTTACCTATGTGTAGAATTCTAAAATTTGAACCAAGCTTTAGATAAATATAATTACTCACTACCTTTCCTTGATGAAGTGATCAAAATGGTGAGTGAATCCTAGATGATGTCATTTTTAGATGGATTTTTAGGGTATAACTAGGTCTTGGTTAATTCAAAAGGCTAGGCCAAAACCATGATCACCACTAAATGGAGCACATTCACTTAAAAGTGAATTCACTCTAGGTTGATCAATGCTGGGGTAACCTTTGAAAGAGTAATGGACCTTTATTTCAAATGAATAATTGGAAAGTGTATAATAATTTATATGGATGACTTAACTATGTTTTCAAAGTATAGGTCAGATCACATACATTACTTGGAGAAAGTTTTCAAGAGGTGTAGGAGGTATGGTATTTACCTAAATCCCAAAAAGAATGTGTTTAGTGTTATTGAAGGTAAGCCATATCATCACAAAATAAGTTGTTTATATCAATCTAGAAAGAGTTGATGTGTTTTATAAATTTCCTCTACCTAATCGCAAGAAAGAGTTAAAATCCTTCTTTAGAAAAATTAACTTTATTTATAAATTCATTTCTAGATTTGCTAAAATTGTAAAACCCTTAGATGTTATGTTAAATTAGGACGTGAAGGTGGAATGACATGTACAATAAAATAAGGCTTTCTAAGAAATCAAGGACACACTTATGAAATACCTAATCCTCATCATCCCAAACTATATGAAAGATTTCTATATATACCCCTTTGATTTTGAACACACCATTGTTGGATGGTGGAGCATGATCTTATTTTAATGCCCAGTTCTCAGGGTATGGGGGGGTAACACCCCCCCCCCCCCGACTAGGGTCACCATGGGAGTCTAGGAGGGGAGATGACCTATTTTTTATCCCCCTCTAGTGGGGGTTTGGGGGTAGAACCCTTGAAGCAAAATTTTATGAAAAATACATTATAAAATATTGTAATTTTGTAGTTAATCTAGAACCTTTACTATTAGGTTTTAGATCTAATAATAAAAATTAAGTTAGTGCATTTTTTCCCTAATTTATAACCCTCTTTTGATATCAGGGCATTGTAATTAGTTAATAAAAAAAGGAGAGAGTGAAGAGGATATTGTAATGGATGTATTATAGGTTTTTCCCTTCATTTGTTGGACTAAATAATAAGGACTAGCAGTTTTTATGTGGACATAGACCATATTGGGTGAACCACATTAAATATGTATCTCTATTATATTATGTTTTCTGAATTTTAATTTTATCTTTATTTCATTGTTATTTCTCTACATTTTATATTCTTAATAACTGATATCAGAGTTAAAGGTTTATTTGGTAGATTAACTCGTAAGAAAAGAGGTTTCCTAATTCAAGTGAGAGAAATGGTGGAAGAAGGCAAGTTTAAGGTCAAGAATTTTAACATCCAAAACTACCAACTATGGAAGATGTAAATAGAGGACTATCTATATCAGAAGGATCTTTTCCTACCATTGGGAAAAATAGCAAAGAAGTCAGTGACTATGAAGGATGAAGATTGGGAGGTTCTTGATAGAAAGGCACTAGGAATAATACATTTGTGTTTGATGACATCAATGGACTTCAATATTTTAAAATAAAAGACAATAGTAGATGTGATAAAGGCATTAGATAGAGTGTATGAAAAAACCCTCAGCCTCTAACAAGGTATTTCTTATGAAGAATTTATTTAATCTAGAAATTTTGGAAGGTGGGTTTGTTGTTGACCATTTAAATGAATTTAACATGGTCACAAATTAGTTAAGCTCTTTAGGATTAATTTCTGATGATGAGGTTAGGGCTATTTTGATTTTATGTTCATTACTAGAAAGCTAGAATGGCTTGGTCATGGCTGTGAGCAATTCTATCTCTAGCTCAAACACTTTAAAGTTTGATGATGTTATTGGTGTTATCCTTAGTGAGGAAATATTTCAGAAAATCACAGGTGAGACATTAGGTAATTATTTTACTATAGATAATAGGGGAAGACAAAATTATATAAGAAAGGGCCTAGGGAATTATGGGAAGTCTAAAAATGGCAAATCTAAATATAGAGGAACATTAGTGTGTTAGATTTGTAGGAAGAAAGGACAATTGAAGAAATATTGTTGGTTTCAAAAAGGAAAACAAGGAGATGGACAACAAGATAAAAACTATAAATAAAATATAGAAGGTGATGTGTTACAAGATGCTTTAATATTTTATTTAGATAATATTAATGATTATTGGTTGTTAGATTTAGGGGCTTCATTTCATGCTACACCCCATAAGAAATATTTTCAATACTATGTTCAAGGTGATTTTGTGTAGGTTTATTTGGGTAATGGTGAACCCTATAAAATTGTAAGAAAGGGTAAGATACAGATAAAATTCTATAATGAAAATAAATGGTTTTTGAAAGAGGTGATGCATGTTCCTAAGTTGAGAATAAATCCAATTTAGTAGGGTAGCTAGGAAGTGAGGGTTGCATAGTTACATTCACAAAAAATTCATGGAAGGTCACCAAAGAATCACTGGTAATAGAAAAAGGAGAGAAGGTAGATACATTATATCTATCTAATGGTGATGTTGACTCTTATATTTCTCTAGCTTCTACATAAGTGAATAAAAAATTATGGCACCACAAACTTGGGCACATGAGTGAGAAGGGAATGCAAGTTCTCCACTCAAAGAATTTGTTGCCAAATTTGAAGAAGGTGGATTTAGATTTTTGTGAGCATTGTGTTTATGAAAAACAAAAGAGAGTCATATTTCTTAGAGTTGGGAGGATAAAGAAGGATGAAAAGTTAGAGGTTGTACATATAAATGTATGGGGACTAGCTCAAGTATCATCCATTGGTGTCTCTTCTTATTATGTTACTTTTATTGATGATGCAATTAGAAAAACTTGGGTTTATTGCATATGAAATAAATATGATGTTTTTGATACTTTTAAGAAATGGAAAGCTTTAGTTGAGAATGATATAAGAAATAAGTTGAAGTGTGTCAGATCAAAAAATAGAGGTGAATATTGTAGTAAAGAATTTGATAATTACTATTCATACCATGGGATTCATAGAGAGAAGACGATTCCAAGAACAAGACAACAAAATGGTGTGTTATAAAATATGAACAAGACAATCATGGAATGTGTAAGTAGCATGAGATTGCATGTAAGGTTGCCTTATAGTTTTGGGTAGATGCTATGGACACTATTTTTTACTTAATAAATAGATGGCCTTAAAGTCCTTTGGATGGTGGCATTCTAAAAGAAGCATGGAAAAGTAAAAAGGTAGATTATTCATTTTTAAAGACTTTTGGTTGTGAAGCATTTATCCATATTGATAAAGAAAATAGAACCAAGCTTGAAGCAAAATCCAAGAAATGTAATTTTATTGGATATGGAGTTAATGATTTTGGTTATTGTTTATGGGATATTAAAAATCACAAAATCATTAGGAGTAAAAATGTGATCTTTAATGAAAAGGTCATGTATAGAGATCAGTTACAAGAAAAGAAATAGGAAAAGTCAAATATAGAATATGTAGTACTTGATAAAATTATTGGAAATGAAATTCTAAAAGCACCAAAAAATTATAATGTGCAACAACTACAATTACTTCAAACTCCTAGAAGTGTAGTTATAATATCTACTAGAGTAAGTAGATTCCCTGAACATCACTCTCCTTCACTTTATTATTTATTATTAACTAATGGTGGTGAGCTAGAAATATATGAAGAAGTAATGCAGGTAGAAACTATAAATAAGTGGAAAAAAGTCATGAAAGAGGATATGGACTCCTTGGTACATAACCAAACTTGGGATTTGGTTTAGTTTCCCGCAGGTAAAAGACCATTACAAAATAAATGGGTTTATAGGTTGAAGGAATAAGATGGAGGCAAAAAGAGGTACAAATCCAGACTTGTTTTAAAGGGGTTTGCACAAAATAAAGGTATTGAATTTGACAAAATATTTTCTCTAGTAGTTAAAATTACTTCTATAAGAACTATTTTAAGTTTGGTAGTAGTAAAATATTTGCACCTTGATTAATTATATGTGAAGACTACATTCCTTCATGGTTATTTGGAGGAGAAAATATAAATGGAGAAACCATAAGGATATGAAGTCAAAGGTAAGGAGAAAATGGTGTGTAGGTTGAAGAAGAGTTTGTATGGCCTAAAACAAGCTCCAAGATAGTGGTATTTGAAATGTGACATGTTTATGACAAAACAAGGTTATAGTATATGTCATTCTGACCACTATGTTTACTTTAAGAGATTATATAATAGAAGCTATATTATCTTGTTATTGTATGTAGACGACCTACTTGTTGCAGGGTCTAGCATGCATGATATAAATGAGCTGAAAAGAAAACTAGTATATTCATTTGCAATAAAGGATTTAGGTGTTGAAAATCAAATCCTCAGTATGAGAATAATAAGAGATGAGAAATATAGGAAATTGACATTGTCTCAAGAAGAATACATTAATAAGGTGTTAGTTAGGTTCAATATGCAAGATGCAAAACTAGTGAGTACACCTTTGGGAGGGAACTTAAATTTAATCAAGGAACAGTGTCATAAAACATAAGAATAAATCAATTACATGACCAAAGTTATATATGCTTTAGCAGTTGGAAGTTTAATGTATGTTATGGTGTGCACTAGACCAAATATTGCTCATGCAGTGGGAGTTGTCAATAGGTTTATGAATAATCCAAAGAAAATAGCATTGGGATGCAGTCAAGTGGATTCTTAGGTACTTGAGAGGGACCACTGATAGACATTTATGTTATGATTGTTTATATGTTACCTTAAAAGTATATGTTGATGTAGACATGACTAGAGATTTAGATAGTAAGAGGAGCACCATAGGTTATGGATTCATTTTTGGTAACACAACAATTAGTTAGATTTCAAAATTATAGAAGATAGTTTCTTTATCAACTACAGAGGCAAAATATGTTGTAGCTTTAGAAGCTAGCAAGGAGATGATCTGGATGTAATGGTTCATGGAAGAGTTGAGGCATAAGTAAGAAGATTGAAGATTGTATAGTGATAGATAGAGTGTGATTCATTTAGCAAAGAACTCAGTATTCCACTCAAGAACCAAACATATACAACCCATGTATCACTTCATTTGTTTATTTTTGGAAGATGTTCAACTGAAGTTGGAAAATATCTATACAATTCAAAATCATGTAGATATGCTAATAAAGGCAGTCACGGAAGATAATCTAGAGAGTTGTTCATCTTCAATAAGTCTTCAAGGATAACAAGGAAGATGAGAAACATGTCAGGGTCAAATTTTAAGGAAAAGTCCAAGAGTTGTAGTAGTGGATTTGTAACAATTAGTCTCCAAGTTGTTGATTGTTAGATGGTGGAGTTTGATTTTATTTTAATGACTAGTTATTGATGGGGGTGTTGGGGGAAACACCTCTCTACTAGGATCACCATGGGGGTTTGGGAGGGTGGTGACCTATTTTAGAACCCCCCCTCCTAGTGGGGGTTTGGGGGCAACACCCCTAAAGAATTTTTTTATGAAAAATGTATTATTAAATATTTTAATTTCATAGTTAATCTGGACCATTTACTATTAGGTTTTAGATATAATGATATAAATTAAGTTAGTGAATTTTTCCCTACTTTATATCCATCCTTTGATATGAGGGCATTTTAATCAGGTATTAAAAAGGTGAGAGTGAAGAGGATATTTTAATGGATGTATTACAAGTATTTCCCTTCATTTGTTGGAATGAATAATAAGGACCGGCAGTTTCTATGTGGACATAGCCCATATTGGGTGAACCATGTTAAATCTATGTCTCTATTCTATTGTGTTTTCTAAATTTTAATTCTATCTTTATTTCATTATTATTTCTCTACATTCTATATTCATAAAAACCATTGCTATCTACCTCACCTAGAGATTGAATGGAGAATAACATCATGTCAATTTCATAAGCACTAATCTCAAGGATGCATAACTAAGATATTATACTCTTGACAAAAATGCCTACTCCCTTATTAAGGTACTGAATCAATTTAGGCACTATATTCTCAAGAATAAGGTGCATGTTATTATCTTAGAATAAATAATAAATAAAATGTCAGGTAAGAATGAGTGGGGTGAATGTAGAGGCTAATGGATGGTGAAGTTGAATGATTATGACTTGGAGATCAAACCAGCTAAGTTGGTCCAAGGATAGGGCCTTACCAAAATGATAAATGAGATAGACCCAAGAATATACACCAAATAGACCAAGAGTTGAGGCTAAAATAAGAATGGTATGATCTGATTGTGCATTTTCTTTCTTTATGGGAATGCATCACCTAGACTCACCCACACATAGAAGAGAGATATTTGGTTAAAAGCTATGTGATATATGATGAAGAAGGTAATTATCTTCATAAGGAATCATGAGGGAATCTACCTCATATATTTATCCCCAAATGAATCCAAGGAAGTGATGTCAAGTTTCCATGAAAAATTAGGAGCTAATCACCCTACTACAAATTCCATGGCACATAAGGTCCTTCGAGCAGGATAATAATGGCCTTCATTATTAAAATATATTCATGCTCATGTCCATATTTATAATTGTGGTATACCTTTTCCAAGATTGAGATTCATTTGGTAATGCCATTACACCCATGGTAGAGTCAACCTTATTTTCCCAATGGGGATTAGATTTCATTTGGATCATTAGCTCTTACTCATAAAATAGACACAAGTTTGTTCTCACTACCACAGATTATTACAAAAGGTATTCTGAGGTAGTTTCTATGAAAATAAGAACTATTTCCAAGGTCATCAAATTCTTGGAGAACATTATAACGACTAGGTTTGGGATCCTTCTTTCTCTAGTATTGATAATGGTTCCACCTTCTAGTCCATGAAATTAATAGAATGGTTTTATGACAATGGTATCACACTAAGGTTCTCATCCAATCACTATCCCCAAGGAAATGGATTGGTGAAATCCACTAATAAGAATCTAATAGATGTCATAAATAAATTAGTAGGAGAGAACCCTAGGAGTGGTACTCATTATTGAAGTTTTATATATGGGCTGACCAAACTAGGTGTAAATAGGCCCTCAAGAGCTCTCATTTCCTTTTAGTTTATATATTGGAACTAATCATACTAGCTACATTTAGACTGCCAACTTATAGATTCATGCAGCAGTTCATGGAACTAGATGAAAAGCTAAATTCCTAGCTCTTGCATATCATTCAGTTAGAAGAAGCCTAGGATGAAACTCTATTAAGATTTAGTAAGCATTAGGGTACTTTCAAGTGATGGTTTGACAAGAGGGCTAAAATTAAGACTTTTAAGATCTCTGATCTAGTATTAATGTGGGATAAATCCTAGAAAAAGAAAGGCCAACACTCAAAGATTGAACCTATCTATATTAGAACCTATCAGATAATAGAAATCATGGGCCAAAATGCCTCTTAACTTAAGGACCTAAAAGGAAATGACCTACCTATCCTAGTAAATAGATAGTTCTTGAAGCACTACTTTTTAGCTACTCCCTCTAGTGTAATTTTAGAATAGCCTCAATGGGTAGCGGTAATGTATATATTAGGTTAGTTTTTTTTAGTTGTGTGTTTTATTTTCTTATTATGTGTTTCCATTCCATATTCATTTTTTGTATTTTTTTTTTATCCTTGTATCATTTTCCTACCCCAAATCAGACCCCTAATTAAATTTGAGAAAATGAGGCCTCTATATAAAATGATAAGTCTGTAACCACTCTGAGTGATGACCAAAGCCTAAAAAGCATTGTCAAAATATAAAGAGCCAAGGTTGAGTCTTCAAAATTGACAAACAAAATATGGTGAGTGAATCCTTTACATTTAATATCTTGAGGACCAATGATTCTCACTAAAACAAGTGGATTTTAGAATTGCTTGCACCCTAATAGAGGCCACCAAACTGCACTCAGCATAACATCTTACAAAAATTGGGACCATTCAATCTAATTAGAAGTTGACTATATATATAAAGCTTATTATTTATACTATCACCCTTGGCTTGGTCTCGAACCCTCAATAGACAAAGATTTATAAATCTCTTCTTAAAGAACCTTGAAAGAAGACTGGAAAAACATACATAATTTAAATTCTAAGGTTCCTCAAAAGGGTTATTTAGGCAACCTCCATCACAAGCTTTTCATCTTAGATGGTAGTGGACAAAGGCCTTGAATGGGACCAAATGTATCTTTGTCAAGACTATGAATACTCAGATGGTAGTAGAGCAATACTCATGCCATTACCCTCTAATCCATGAGATCGTTAATGCCCCCAGAGAAATCTAATCTATATTTTAACCTTAGTTGTTTAAATTAAGTCCATAATTGGATAAGTTAATTAAAAAATAACCCCTTGAGCATAGTGGTGGTATTCAATAGGATAAGGTCTCAGTATGTCACTTGTTATCACATGACTTTAGTGCTTTCTTTTCTAATATGTCTAAAGATCTCTTCTACAGTCTATGTGTTATGCAAGAATGGAGGATTAATGTGTTGGGTTCTAAGTGTTTATCACCACTTTCCCCATATAAGTCACCATTTTTTATGGATAACATGCCTCCTTTTGTAATAAATGGGGGACCCCTCTATTGAAAAACTCGTAACCAAAATTTCTAGACCCATTCTCATATTTTATTTGATTTTGCCTATGCCAAGTCTCTAAAATATAAGGTCACCTTATTTATTTATTTTCCTCCCTTAAAAAATGATGTGGATAATGACCAATGGATCCAACTAGCAAGCCTCATTAGTTTATGAAAGAGACAAAGGAAAACACAATCTATATTCCATAATTAGGATGCAAAATCTTGCCTTAAATGTTTAACATGCTAATTTTGTAGTCTTTCCTTTACTCAAAGGTTCCCATAGTCTCAGTCTTATTCTTGGTGTATCTGACCCTAAATTCTTACATGGTGTTATATAGCCTAGCTAGAGGCCAAATAAGTAGTTAATTGACAATTAATCATTTTTCTTTCATTTATTCATTTTTTGTGTTTTTTGTAGGGTCTTCCACATGTCAAAGTCTTAGTGATACACAAATTTAGTATATTTATCTAATGAATAGTTAAAGGCTTCAAAATAAGAAAGTGTTATGCAATCATTGTCATAATTTTTAGTCTCTTGGTCTGACATAAATGTCAAATATTGGGAGATCCCAATACAATTAGTAAGTGCCATAAAGATTATTGTCAAATGTAGTCTCTTGAGCCTAATAAAAATGTTAGAATCTGAGAGAGCCCATGGTAATCAACAAGCACCATACGGCCATAAGTTAGACACGATCATTATTTTAGATAATTACCCCATGCTAATATTATAATGGCCAATCTTCAAGACTTGATAGATAAGTCATATCTCAGGAGATCCTGATCTAACAATGAATGCTACATCAAAGAGTGATATTAGTTCCCTAATTTGACCAATGAATCTCTCTTCATTTATAGACTTGTAGTCTCCCAATCTGATAATGATGTTAGAACTTGGGAGAGCTCTACATAGTGAGGGAGTGCCACATGATTTATGGTTAGAAAATTTAGTCTCCTAGTATGGAAAAGATGTCATAATCTAGGAGAGCCTGATCTATCATGGTAAGACATATGGCATAACCAAATAATTTAGCAAGTGGGCCCCATAAAGGCTGAGGTATGGCCAAAATGAAGTATAGGTGGAACCATAGGTGCTAATTAGAGGACACCTCATGTCACCAACCAACATGTCATATCCCCTCGAAGATATAAAATGAAGTGTTGAGTTATGCTTGGGTCTTAACCGTTAACATGAGGACCAGTCAAGATGCGATAAATGGTGTAAACCTAAATCTCCTACGAGACTGTAAGGATGAGGTAGCCACACACGTAACCCACTCTATACATTGATGAAGTGGGGAACTAAATCCTAATTAGAAAAGTTAAAAATGTCACATTTCCTTTACTAGATCTTGTAAACAACATGTAATCCTATACTCCAAATTTAGCTCCATACTAGGAAATCAAGTCAAGGATTGAGCCACCCACTCAAATTTGAATCCATGATAGATGAGCCACCAAATTCCATTAATATAGGGGGTGAATTTGAGTTTATATAAGTATCATAAATAAATATCATTAGTCATTATATATCTAATATACCAAATTCAACATCCTTGCTCTCTACTCCCACCTATTATTTTTGTTGCTTTCTCTTTTTGCCTTGACCTTTCACCAAATTTCATCCCATAACAATGGAAACTTATTCTTTGAACCCTAAGGTTGATCCTAAGTACATGGATACTCTATTATCATATGGTTTGACTTAATTTAATCACTATAATGAAATATTCAAGGCCATCAACATGGTACCCAAAGAATTAATTACTGACAATGATGATGAAGTTGAGTTTGAAGATACCTTATAAGTGTACTATAATTATGGCCTACACTGATCCATGGCCAATCCTAAAGTCCTCCATTGCAATAAATTATTAAGTAAGTTGATCCTCACTACTAGGTGGGTGTAGGATGACATTCACAATTGGGTCTGCGCAATGATCTTTCAACACTAGATAGCCAACATCTCAGGCATGGCCTATAAATCTTACTACAATCTCCTAGACCCCACTTTTTATATGACTTAGCAGTGGTGAAGACCTAGATTGACACCTTCCAAATATACATCTGCTAGGATTGTGCAATGAACCTAGATGTTAAATGGGTTACTAAATAGGATGTCAATGCATACACAGTCCACATCTTCATGGAGGGGGTCCAAATTAGCATGATCTTTCTTAAATAGTTATTTGGGCCCCCATATTACCTTCATGTAAAATAATAGTGGGTGTCCCTACTTCATATGATCCCAGATATCTTTCAAGTACTAGACCTAGGAGGCATAATCAATTTAAACATGACTAGAGCCATAGTGGATGCATGGGCAGGGGGACATTTTTACATGATGAGATATCTCATAGATGTAGTCTATAGGACACTCACTTTCAATAACTTTACCGTTCCTGCATGGCTTTTTAGTGGACCTATGGTCCATTTATTTTTTTACAAACTATATTCCCACCAATATATAAATAACATAAGGCATTTATGAATGCTTCTACTTGATGGTATACAATGTGATCAATGAGGCCTTTATGCCTAGTCTATCATAAAAAATAGAGATTCATTGGCTCCCATCAAATACTAATGGTATATTTGAGTGAACATAGTCATTTGGGTCATAGGCATCTTTATATATCCCCTCCACTTATTATATCACATCCCAAATCATCTTGTGAAGGATGAATTTATTTATCAATTATTGTAAGTCATTTTTAGACGTTGTATTAGTTGCTATAAAAAGGCATACTTATCTCTCCCAATAATCATCAAGTATCATATATACCACTCTTTCCCTCCCTTAAAAAATATGAAAGTAGGTTAGGAATATTTGGAATTGGATAGAGTTGAGCCATGAGACTGGGATATGAAGGGAATGATCTAAGCCCATTTGGATAGGTACTTAGATTGAATCAACCTTAATTATGGATACCAAATGGTAGATGATGATAATTTATATCTAAACATCATGGATGACTAAGAGGTGCTTACAAAAATTCAAGCCCATAAGAAAGAGAAGGGTAAGAAGGTCCAGTTATCTAGACCTTACTAACCCACTTTGTATTTTCTCAGTCTTCAAGGGATGTCACACTGACTTCCTCTATAATTTATAGAAGAATTATTCAAGGGATCCCACCACCTTCTCCCCTATGATCAGAAGCTTCCCATGACATGGATCTACTTCCTCCACCTCTATAAAATCAAGAACCTCAACCCAAACCAAGTCAAACTCATGTGACTTAGTAGCAAGCAACCTAAGAATAGGTAGATCCACAACAAGTACCTCAAACCTTGGCCACCTAATCTTTGAGGTTCAACATCAATAACAACCTATAAATGATCCTAAACTAGGATCAATAATAAGCTCTAGTATAAGTTCCTTCACTCCCTCCTCTTTCTATTTTCCTTTAATAGAATCACCCCTTTTTCCTAATTACCCCTCCTTTACTCTTCACTAAAACATCAATGGCCTCCACCATTCCTAGTTTCCTAATTTCTTCATTTCCATCCACTCTTCCATTCTCCAAATTGGAACTTTCCTAGTACATCCACTAGCCATGCCTCAAATACAAGTGCTTATAAAGGACCCATATCTATCAACCATCTCAACTATTCTAACAATAAGTATACCCGTGTAGATGTCTTCCATGATATGGGTCATCCTTTTAATCCCTCTAATAACATAGTAACTCTCACAGTTAGCCCCTATAACCCTTGTTACATTGGCTTCTTCAAAAATAACATGTAGATCTAACCTAGGTAAAAGGCCAAGGATGAAGTGACAGGTAATTCATACCTATCCCATAGTACATAAATTGGATTTTATAATTCTACCTCCCTCACTAGTCTCTTTTGCTCCTTTGGTACTCACCCCATTGGATCCTCTCATAACTCCTTAACCCCATTTTCTCATCACCTAAATAACCTAGGTATTTTTATTTAATCAACCAATCTCATTTAATATATTAAATACCCCCTCCTGGGGGTCATCTCCCCTCAAGTGGGCATAGATGTTCCCTTAGGCCTCACCATTCATTTCCCCCCTTTCACCCCCATGCCTCCTCCTCTTTCATCTCTTTCATCTCTCACTCCCTCCACTTCTTCCATTTCTCCTTTGCCTTATCCTCTTCCCACTACTACCATATTTTCCACCCCACCAACACCTCTCAATACCTAAGGGATGGTATTGATAATTTAGGTAATGGAAATGATGATGTAAGGCACCCAAAAAATACATTGAGATTTAAATCATACCATGGGGAGCATGCAGAGGATCCTCATCCAAAAGTTCATGCAAGAGGGAAACCCTATGGTCTAGTAAAATCCAAAAGACTTATTCTCTTTCACCAAGGTAAGGACTCCCAAAGGAGAAGATAAATTCATAGAAGAACCACTCCTAATTATCTAAGCAACACATGACATGTTGGAGAAGATTCTCAAGGATATGAAGATCCATGTTAGAACTCTTTAAACTCAAGTCAAGAACTCTTTCCCTCCCAAAATAATTGGGCACATCAAGGAAACCCTCATACAACTTTTATACACTATGGGGAAGGTGGTAGGGACTATGGAGGATACCCCATTACTCATCCAATGAGCCTAAGACTATCTGGAGAGGGTCACTATAATTGATGTAAAGTGATAGAAGTTGACTATTGTGATAAATAAAGGCATGTTCTTGGAGTTCAAATTGATGCCCATCTCATATTGGGGTTTATATTATAATTACACTAGGACCATGAAGATTTCAATGGAGGAGTGGCTTGCCTTATCCTAAATCATGATGGGACCCTTGAGAGATGACAAAAGGAAGATATTGGCTTATTTCAAAGAAGTAAATATCTTGGTGCTGTTCCATCTAGATGCTACTCTATTAGACATGGGAGAATTTGGGATCCACTTAGGTCACTTGAAATAGGTCATGAGGGAAAATTTAGTCAAGGAATTTTAGTAGGGAGCTTAGGAAGTTCTTGAGCTTTTAATGTAATCTACATCAAGTATTAGCTAGGTGTCAGAAGTCTAGGTGTCGATGGAATCTCCCATCTAGGAGTAGAAAATACTATCAACCCAAGCTGAGATTATCTTCAAAGATCCCTTGATGAACCTTGCCAAGATGGATCGATAGTTTTATCTCATGGTGATACATTGAAAGCTAGGGAGGTAAAGTCAAAGTATTTGGGAGCTAGCTCCTCTAAGCCACCTCCATGTATGAGTTGAGCGATACCCACAGATTGTTTTAGGTATAACTTAAGAGGAATTTATCCATTTTTTTGAATTATATGGTTATAACCATAGGATTAGCCATCATGGAATTGGATGGGAATATCATGCTACTTCAAGGTGAACCCCATCCTTATCTATAAAATTACAACTATGTTGTAATTTGAAGGTTGGTAATTTTTAGTTCAAAAGTGATGTCAAAATCAAGATAATATTTCACCTACTATTTCCTTCATCCTCATTTGAAATTTAAAGAGTTGGCCAAGATTGATCCTTGTAATATAATTGGTTATATTAATGAATTTTATTTTAACCCTTTTAAGTGATACATGTTTTATTTATCAAAGCATATTTCATTTCAGTTTTAAGTGAATATTAGTGATTTGATAATTATTCTAAGACTCTGTTACTTTATGAATGTAATGATTATGATGTGCCTACCTATCATAAACTCTTTGTGAATTCCTCTCATTTTCTCCACAATATTGATAACTAGTATGTTATCCTACAAGTTATTTTGGAGGTTTATGTGTGATTTAATGTAAACTTATAATATTATTATTAGTGAAGATTTATAAATTAAGCATTCTTAAGTTGCTTCCCTAGACTCCTACCATTATGTAGCATCAGAGTTAAAGCCTTTGGTAAGACTCAACACATAATGGTATAAATGTGTTGGATGTGCTCATCTCATTTGTTAAATCATTAATTTCACTCAGTTTTAGAAACTTTCTTTACTACCTTACCCTTCCCTCATTTTGTGTTTATTTTGGAAATTGAGTTATCCATTCCATTTTATTTAATAATTTTGGAGAAAAGTGCCTAAATACCAAGAATATATTCAATTAATTTACCCATTCATAGTCAGTTACCAGGATTGAACCAATGGTGATGATGTTGCATCTCTTAGAGATTATTCCATGTAAGATCCATTGTGAAGCCAAATAATTGTAGCCATGCCCTAGGATGATTTCAAATCAATCCTTAAATGGAAGATTAAATTTTATTAGTGTTCCCCACTATTCTCTTAAAAATTCCCAATATCATGATCATTTTTGGATAGGGATATTGGACCCAACAACAAAGTATTCTCACAAAGTCAGGTTATGTTTTACACACTAAGGTACATCTCTTTATCCTTTTACTCTAGCATTGTTTTACCTTTAATTATGGAAAAAATGTTGCATTTGTAGACACTAAAATATTGTATTAGTCACCTATAAATGATAGTATTGACCTATCTTTATCCTACATGACTTTTGTGTACACATATGGCTATTTTACTACTTTTTCTCTTGTCTAGTTACTATCTAGGGCAATGACCTTACCTAATTTTTATCAGTTACCTTCAAGAATTCCATAGTCTATGTCTAGATTTTTCATTATTATTTTATATTATTTTTACTAGGTGAACCAAATAAAGATAATTTTTTTGAATAAATCAAAATTTTATAGATATATCATTTAACAATAATTATGATTGCAACTTGATAAATATAGTAATATGTTATATTTGTAAAACACTAAGAAGAAGAAAAATTGGCTTAGAGTCTAGGATTATGCTAGTTTGAGATAAGGTACACTCATCTAAAATACATAAACATGGGCTTGTGATAATTCATGTTTAGGGATAGAGTCTATGCCTATGTCTAGACATGACCACACTCCCTGGACAATAATGGAAGAAAATATTTTACATTGAATGCAATGCATACTTTTTTAATGTGAAAACTAATATATTATGACTATGATACCACTTATTCCTATGTTCACTAAGATTGTTGGTTTACTTTCACACCTGAAATATCTATAGATACCTACAAGATGAAACCCTAGTTCCTACATAAAACTCATTTAATATCACATTAGGAGAGTTTTTAGGTAAAAGGGACTGAGTTGGAATAAACTTGGTCAATCCCCATTGACTGACCAAGTGTCACACTACATTTATAATACTTTGAAGAGGGGTCAAACTCCAATGTAATTATCCCACTAATGTGTATGCATGAAATTGTGAATGTAAGTCTAAATTATCCTTCTCCTATTTTACCATTATCACAAGCATGAAAATATGAATTCATAATTTGTAAACTCTGAATCTCAATTTAACAATTCTAAAATGTGAAGTATTAATCTTTGTTTATCTATTAAAAGTATGGAGTGTCATCTTTAATGCCTTATATTAGATTTTATTTATAGAGATATTTATTTTTAATTATGATAACTATTGGCATTAAAATTTTGACCCAACAAGACCCAACCGACAAAAATATTAACCCAAATGAAAAGTGACCCAAAATAACTCTATAAATTATGTCTAGACAAGCCCACATTTCATGGATATATCTGTAGGCCTGAACCTGTCTCAAAAATGTGGACTTGTCTAGAAAGCACACAAAAAGTTAAAATAAATAAATTAAGGATATCTATGACAAATTTTAAAATACTAAAAATAATTGGATAAGTGACCATACAATCATATGAAATAAATAGGGAATACCTAAATAAATGCATCAATAGATACTGCATTCATCGTCAATAGTTTATATGTGCAAATATTTATAAAAAAGAATTAAAGATAGGATTATATCAAATTTTGGTGTCTACATTTATGCACATTTATTCTAGAAATATTTTTTGTAGATTGAGGGATAAATGTATACCTAAGTGTGTATGACACACTTTATGTTCAAGAAATTCTAGTTTTATAAGACATTCAATAGTGAAACTTACAATAACACATGTATTAATCAATGTCCATATATAAAATCTAAAATTATAGAATAGAGATGTAAAGTTAAAAGAGTAAGGAAGGAGTACACATATATTCATGAATAAATATACCACCTATGGGTAATACTCATGATGTGAAAAGCGGAGGTGTCATGGGTCACCAACTGACCCAACGAAGTGGATAAAGGATGTTGTCAATCATGTTCATTTTCTAGTATGGGAAATGAATAATCCCTCAAGTGGTAATGGAAGAGTATTAGGTAATTGGATATCACTTAACTCATGACCATATTAAATTAAGTAGTTAATCTAGTTCTCTACTTGTACCCTAAAATAAAAGGTCAAATAAATGTACCCCTTTGTCAAGGCACCTAGTAGGACGGTTCCTCATGTTGAACCATTGGTAAATTGAGAGTGAACAAGTCATATTTTTAATAACTAATAAATCCATTGAATTAGAAATATGTATACTCTAACTCTCTTGAATATAGAGAAGTACCCAATGTTTTAATATAAAATAAGATATAACCATGATGGATTTGATATAAGTGATGCCAAGGTCATTGAGTGTCACTTGAATTAAACATATCTAACCCATAACAAAATGTTGAACCACACAATGCATTTTATATAAGTAATTCCAAGGTGTAGACATGTAAATTATAATTTAAGTTGAAATGGTGTCCTCATGACCATTCCTTATACACAATCAACTTATACCTCATTCTATGGTATTTTGACTACCCTTCCTTCACTTTATATGCAAATGAATCATTAATAAAAGAAACTAATGATATCAAAATTTCCTTATTTCTCATTTAAAATATCTCATGTTTATCCCATAATTAATACATACTCCCAAATTAGTTGTCTTTACTCCTTAGATAAGGTCACACCATTTAGACTATCTAATTTCCTAGTCCTATCTAGATCTATCAGTCATGCCTTCCCATAAAATAATAATTATTTGATTAAATTCAAATCCATGTTCATCATGTTTAGTAAGACCCATTTGAATAAATTTCTAATTGATCACTATAAATCCACAATTTCAAGTCATTTTGCACATAAGAGGATCATACATGGAAAATCACCATAATATGTAATTGTACATTGAGAGAAAGGCATATCATTTTTCAATACAGATTCCATACATCCCTAGTATCCTTGATATAGGTATATGTACACTTGGAAATGTCACATATCATGGTTGAGGCACATAAATACACCAAAATTTCACTAGCATATAACATTACACTAATCTATCACACACACTGCCATAGAAGGGTATAACTACATGGATTTTGATCCCTCATCAGAGTAATGGGATGTAGGCAACACTCAACATAGGGGGTGTTGAGGTCTATCACAACTTAAATTTATAACCCATTTTTTTATTTTATCTATTTTATCATTCTCAATCAATTGAACTAGGGTTACAAGTGAAGAAGGCACACATTGGTTATCACAACAAATTAAGAGATCTCATATAATCTAATAGAAAAATAGGTAAAATGAACCTATCATATTAGTTGCATAATACAATTCCTCACCAAATACTAGTGTACCCTAAAGAAAACATCATAAGCCACCCTATCTAATTCTAGCAACCTTATCCTAGATATAAGAGAAACATTTTTATTGATACACAACGTCATCATAGAGCCTCTCACTCATTTTTATAGTTTCCATCTCAATCCTATAGTGTTAAATTTTTAGTTAATTAACTTATGTTTTTTATTTCCCCTTTTAGCATCTTTCCAAATTTAGCAAGTTCCAAATCATTTTATGTCACTTATTGCATATCTGTAGCATTATGATTTTATGCAAAAGTTTGTCTAATTAATTAAATTAATTCATATACATTTTTAAATTTTTATAAAACATATTTGTGAACTTGTGTATTGATTTAATATTTTAAATCCTAACCATTTATGTTTTTAGGCTTTATCTCCTTTTTGCTATTTTTAATTGTTGTCTTAGGGTTTTTATATTTAATAAACTATTTAATAGCTTCAATCTTTCCTGCTTTCATTCCATATTTTATTCACTCTAAGAAATCCATTTTTACCTCTCTTAGAAGAAGTGCTATATTAAGTGGTACCATAGTTTAGCATATTCATATTCATTTTTATAAGGCACATAATATGGATAAGAAAAAAAGGTATATCATAACCTTGAAGTGTTAATAAATAAGCTAAATTTTTATAGGTGCATGATAATACTTCAGAGTATGAATAATATAATTAAGATAATAATGAATCTCAAGATGAACATCAAGGTGTAATTCCATCTATAGATGATGGAAAACCACCAATTAATAAAGTGAAAATTATTAAGAACTTTTGTGAAGCAATCCACGATCAATCTCAAGATTTTCATACCATTTTGTAAACTCTTTTGGGCATAAAAAGTGCAAACATGGCTAATACATTTATTACTATAAGTTATTTACATTTTTTTACATCATTGGATACAAATTTTATACCACCATATACTTGGTGTAAATCAAAGGGATTCAATAGATTACTATTAAAATCCCTACTCAATCATTGGGGGCACTACCTTTATTAAGCACACCTTCTTCTTCCCCCAATGTAAATTCCCTTATGCACATGATTTGATATCTCAAACTAAGGTGATAAATTTGAAATAAGGTGATTCAAAACCAAATCACGTGATTGATTCTCATGCTATATTGTACAATCCATTGGAACAACACATTACATCATATCTCTACCAAATAATTTTATGGCACCCAAGCTTACACTATATGATGGAAAGGGTAACCCCGAACAACACTTCCTTGTATTTCATGCAACATGTTTGTACTATGTGTCTAATAACTGGTTATTAACTAAGTTATTTTCAATAATTATAAAAGAGTATGCACTAATATGGTTATATTATTTACAACATTAGTCAATTAGTGCATAAATTCAATTTTTCAACTTATTTTTTTCTTGCACATTTTTCAATCAATATCAATATTACCTCATAATATGTACTAAGGTATAATACCATGATATATAAAATGATAAATCTAATGGCAAACAAATAATTGTATGGTATATTAAAGCATAGTTTGCCTCCACCCCTACATAGTAAAGGAATAAGAGGTCAAATTATTAGCATTGATCAGTTAAATTATTCAACCAACCTAGATTATAATTCTCAATAAATAAATCATAGTAAGGCACCATATAAGGTGAGTCAAAATGACAATATAAGTGATCAAAAGGAAGTAATAAATGTAGTTTTAGAATTGATTCTACACATTTTATTAGTAGCTCCTCCAAGGAGATAGTTTACAAATCTACCATAAGCTTCATATAATGTCCTAAAAATACTATTATAATGCAATCTCATATCTCACCCTTAAATTAAAGATAATGATGTAGTTAAGCCTCCTCCAAAGTAATTTAACCAAAATTACATTTGTGACCTTCATAGAGCACTAGGACACACTACTAATAGGTGCATCAGTTTAAGGCACAAAATTCATCATTTGATAGATGTAAACATCATTGATGTTTGCACACATAAAAATATTTTAGAGATATAATAAAGTGAAATTAAATCAATGAAAATATTCAATGGTTTTTTTTCTTATGCATACAACTAATGAGATCATTAATACATTGGGAGTTCATTATGCATACAATACACACACTCCAGCAGTTTATTATCATTATCATATAGAGTCACAACATACTTTAAATAGAATCATTGGTACCTACCATAATTTAATTCCATATAGGCCACTCATCACATTTGCATAACATTAAATAGTAGATGATTATTCTTATTTAAACTCTTTGTTCATTCAATCACATATTGATCACTAGCCTATTCAAAGTGTCATAGTTGATAACGATTTATGTCTAAATATGTGTAAAGACATAAATCGTTATCAACTATGACACTTTGAATAGGCTAGTGATCAATATGTGATTGAATGAACAAGGAGTTTAAATAAGAATCATCATCTACTATTTAATGTTATGAAAATGTGATGAGTGGCCTATATGGAATTAAATTATGGTAGGTACCAATGATTCTATTTAAAGTGTGTGTATATATATATATATATATATATGATGATGATGATGATGATGATGATGATGATTTTATTCCATCTAAAATCACAATAAAAAGATTCAATAGTCACATTCAGAGCTCCATTGGTGAGATTACATTACCATTATAGATTGGTCCAACACACGAGGACACCCAATTTAGGGGTCTTTAATATTATATTAGGATTTTGTTGAATTAAATAAATTCATTTAATTCCTTCCATATTAATACCCCTTATTGCATATATAATAGATTTTAGCTGAGCCACCGAAAAGGGTTCAACCTACATAGAAATTTCAAAAGTAAGTGTCTACCCTTATAAAGAGGCCTATCCTTAAAAGGCCACTCCAATATATATTTTTCACATATTATATAGAGCCTCATTGTATTTATTCACATCCTAGATTGATATTATAGGACACTAAAGGTGTTTCACATAAGGCATCAACATACAGTACGTACACTCCATGATGGGTTCTACATATCCCTAGAGTTATTCATGCTCAACAACATGCACAATATTCTATAGATCATCATTATGATAGTGGATCTTATGGTATATCGGTAAATTAGTATTTATACTTTGATTTTAACTCAGTTTAATCATAGCATTATGAACATTTGTGTTCACAAAAGGTCACCCTTACTATCCCTGATAAAGGACCTATTAATTATGAGTCCCTTACAAGACTCGTTAGTTAGTATTTTTATTTCTCTTTATTAGTTCATATATATCCAAAAATAATATATATATATATATATATATATCAAGACCTGTGCATGATTTATGTAATTCATTTGCATTAGTTAATTTGTGCTCAGTATATTTAGTATCTCTCTATATATCCAATTTATGTCAAAACTATTCACAAAGTATATATGAGTGAGTTAATAATATACAATTTTCCATTCTTAGACACAATTTTATAGTATTTAACTATCTCATAATCAAAAATTCTAAATAGACCAAAGCACTCTACCTAAATAATAACAAACTGCCTTATTGTCCACTTACATAGAACTCATCCTAATGAACATAGGCTATCAATTTGATAAATATAGGAATAATACATACCATTTTTAGGTATATGAACACTTATATTATATGCACAAAAGAGCACAGATAAATTGATTATTCCAATCCTCACCATGTTTGGAAACTATTTCACTTAATATTTTAAAAATCAATTTATTTATTTATTTTGATTTCTCATTTCCTTATGGACAATAAAGAGTGAAGAAAGTTTTAAGAATATTATATTTCATAAAAAAATATCTTAACTATATTATTTTTGAAATATTATTTATTAAAATATCCAATGGGAGACCATATTTCAAAATGATGTTTGCCATTTAAAATTTAGATGTCCTCCCCTAAAGTCAATTATAGTGGTATAACCTCAACTCATTTTGTAAACTATTTTATAGATATAATAATAAACTTGTGACATTATTATTATATATTTATTTTTATAATCAAATCAAAGCCTCTAAGTTAAAATGGCCACGGTGAGATAAAGGGTTTTAATTCTTGTGATAATGAATGATTCAAACTATTATGTTTGAAACATTGCAGGCATAACTTTGCATGTTATTGACATTATTGTTACATTGTAAGCCAATAGTAACCCTATCCTAATAATTTTAAATACATTTATTTCCACTAAAATTCCCCCAAATTCGCTATCATGTACCTCAAGTAAAGTTATCTTAGCTTCCTCACAGCTAAGGTGTTGAAGTAATTATTTATCAAATGATTGATTGAATAAGGCCCCACTGATAATAACATAATGAATTGATTTGAATTTATAATTTCATTTAAATTTTTATATAATAAAAAATTTATATAAAAAATTATACATGTCATTGTATCATTCTATATTAACTTCACTACAACTATTTATAAGGTGTCTAAATATGCCATAATAACTGATGAGCATTGTAATTATCATATTTTATGTCAATAAAGATTGTAGAAGCTATAGTAGACATAATATTTGCATCTTGATTATCCTTTTGAGGTATGCCTTTAATTGAAAATATATTAAAATATGTCTTTAATCATTGTAAGGAAAATGGGATTAACTTTTCTTCTTTTGTTTGATAAATATTCAAAACTTGTTTAACTGCAAGTTGAGAATCCAAATACACTTAAAATACTTTATTTTCAACTTTTGTGTGGTACATAATCTAATTATCAATGCTTCATATTCTATTATATTATTTGTACATGAAAACCCTGAATGATAAGTGAATAACATATATTTTCCTTGAGGAGTAATGAAAACTATACTAGATAATACTACTTTTAATTGAAAATGTAGTAAAATATGTCTTTAATCATTGTACCATTTCCTTAAATGAGATTAAATTTTCTTATTTTATTTGATAAATATCTAAAACTTGATTAAATACAAGTTGAGAATTTAAATACACTTAAATATATTTTCTTTTCAACTTTCATGTGGTACATAATCTAAGTATTAATGTTTTATATTATATTATATTATTTGGACATGAACACACTAAATGATAAATGAATAACATATATTATCCCTAAGGAGTAGTTAAAACTATACTGGACAATACCTGTATCAACTTGGATCCATCAAAATAC
>JARHVA010009590.1:0-260000 GCA_037957365.1 Torreya grandis | reverse complement strand
AGTGATGTCAAAGAAATGTGTGATAACAATTAACCTAAACTAAAGCTTAATAAATACAAAAGTATTCTTACTACCTAAATAAGGAAACCACATTCATGACTTGATATTCACCATAGCATCAAGATAAAAATTAAGAATAAGTCTAATGACCTTAGAAGGTACAAGCAAAAAAATTATTTCATCATATTCTCTAGTCTAGAACAAGTTATGCATAATATAACACCCTCCACTATCCAAAATAGACATGGACTATATACCTTGCACTCAAGTTAATCCAAGATAATTTATTCGTAATTTATATATTTATATAGCCTTAATAATATATGATATATAAATTAATAATTTAATAAAAATAATAAACTTAATTTCATTAGGGTTTCCTAAGAGGGAGTCACCATAATTCATATGATGTTCTAACCTACTGATAGTATTATATAGGTCTAGAATTGAATCAAAGTAAGATGAGAAGTGTAAATATATTACTATAATCCATGTTTCCAAATTTATCAATGGTTCTCCATAGGTTAGAATAACATCAAATTAACATATGAATGACAAATTATTTCTTGATTCTATAGGAAATGATATAGTCATAGAGAAAAGGATCTTAAAGGTAAGCTATAATAGAATCAACCTTGCACAACACAATATATAAAGAATACTAAACTTCTTCAATAATATCACTTTTTATTATAAATTGTCAACCTAATTAGTAACATGATCTTCACATTTCCTATCAAGTTTACGAAATTAAAAACAATTATGAAAATAGATACATGCCTGCTAATGTAAATCCAATCCAATTTAACATAACTTACCTAATAACCATTTACTAATATAGATAACAAGAAGGTATACAAGATAGGAATTTATATTTATTTAAATAAGAAGATATCAAATTCTCCAACTTGGATTTATAAAGTTAGCCCAAAAGTCTTAAAACCAAAGACACACTAAAATTGAATACTGTTGAGGTCAACATGCCCCCATTTTTCAAAATGGGGACCCTTGTTTCATTTTTTTACAAATTCGTGATTTGAATTGAAAATGCCACTTGATCAGAGTTATTTATCTAAATATCATCCACATCTAGTTCTCAATTAGCTTAACTGACATGTATTTGTTTGATCTTTATCTTATTTTGCCTAAGGTTGCTAATGATTGCCTTTTATGTTTCCTAGTTGTAGGTGTAATGGAGTCTCAATATTGTGGACAATGTCTAGGGTCTTGAGCTTTGATGATAAATTGACTCTTTGATTTGTCATTGGTTCTTAATTATTTAATTAAATTCATGTTTGAGCATCTAGAAACCCTTAATCTAATTTTTTTAGCCTAAGCCTTTTAAATTTGAATTCAAATTTATGTGGGGTCACTTTATTTGAGAAAAATGTGGGAACGCTTTATATTCATTTAAAACTTAGTTTATATTTTATCCTAAGGTTTTATCATGTTTATCAAAATGAATAAAACCATAGACTAAAACTTTATCCTAAGTTCTCTATATTTATTGAGCCTTGCTTTATTTTATTGTCTATAGGATCAACAGTGTGCATTTGCTTAGGAAAAGTTGATCCAATGGTGTGAGATTAGAGTTGAAAATTCAAGCCACAACCCCAAGTTAAAGCTTAATAGTCTTCCTGAAGATCAATGGTATATGGTTGAGAGTAAATATTTTGATCGATGGTACGTATCAAGACAAAGCTTCAATGGAGCTCCAAGACAAGAAAAAAGGTGACAAGTGTCATAATTTCAGCAAGAGAATAGTGAGCATCCAATGGCATTAAACCCCTCAGATTGAGATTTGATGGAGCACATTTGATTAGTTGAAGATAATCTGATGGTGTGAAGCAAAGGTTAAAAATTCAACAAGCCCTATGAGTAAGCATGGAGATGATAAGTATCATGACCATAATGTATAGTTAAATCTCAAGAATTACCCCAAAGATTAATGGTGCACAACTAAACGTACGCATTTTAATAAATGGTGAGCATTCAATCAAAAATTTAATGAAGCCTTAAGAAGAATGAAAAGGTGACAAATGTCACAATCATGAAGATTGAGATATAAAATCAATGGGTCATGGAGCAAAGGATAAAACCCAAAGGATATATATCAATGGTGCACATTGATCCATGCAACCATGATCTAATGACGTGCATTGAAAGTTGACTTTTAAAAAGGCCCAAGGACAAATGAGAAGTTGCCACATGGTGTAAAGACATTGACTCATATGGAAAATGATATTTGGAAGCACAAAGAAATCCTATGAAAGTGACACATGGCATAATCTTGGACACCAAGCATAAAATTGACCAATAGCATCCTACCTTTTAGATCCAAATCAATGATGCAAGGAAAGGTATACTTTTCAATAATCTAAGACCTAATGAGATATTGACATGTGTCTTAAAGGATAAATAGTCAATTTTTAAATATTAATGAGCTATATGACATGGTGGAGCCATATAAGCACCAAGTCAGACTAAAAGATTTTTTGGACCCATAAAAGGAAAAGGTATAAATACACAATCCAAACAAAATCTAAGGCACAAAACTCATTATTTAAACTAGCTATGCCATTAAAGCATTGTGAAACCCTTCAAAAAAGACCTAGAAAGTATGGAAACCATAATTCAATGTTATGTTTATTATAATCAAAAAAGAACATTGAATTATCACTTGATCAAGGATAATTCAATCCAAAATCAAATTACACTTTAGTAGTGAGCAGTTTGATCAATTCACAACCATGACATCTAAGAAGGGTGTTTCAAAAGAAGATGTGGAGCTCTATCTAACCATGGATGTTGAGGGTAAGATTTTTAAAGATATAAATTTTGATGCCACTGATCTAAATATAAGAGACAATAATTGGTCTAAGCTTTTCTAAATAATTGAATACCAACCCACCATCACTCGAGAAGAAGAGAAGATTGTGTTTGCCAAGAGGCTCTACTATGACATAGCTATAATCCAAATTTTGGGCCTAAATTATGTGGTATCAAACCCTGAGGTACTTCATTATATCAACATTTTTTATTTTATTTTTAAAGATGGTAAAATTTATAAGGTCATGTTAATCAATGAACATACTCATAGAAATGTAGCCTATATTTTTGTTGTAGAATTTAAAAACTACTATAAATTTCCCAAACCCCAAGTTGACCTACACTTTATCAATTTTTGGGCCTAAAAGAATAATTTAAAAGACATTCTAGCCTTATAATTATATTCTGTGAACTAGTTCTTTTCAAAATTCAATAAGAACATCCCAATTATCCAATTCAGGCCTAGAATTAGGATGATTATGGCCATGTTCAATATATTGTGTGTGACTGTATCCACTACTTATATAGACCAAGTGTGGGTGCCTATATTCTACTTCATGGTTAAAAAGTAGTTGACCTCTCCTCTAAGTGAAATTAGCTATATTTCTTTGAGAAGGTAGATTGTTGTAATCAAAAAGAAGAAAAGTACCCATTTTTTCATGATGTCATACCTTTTGGATACCCTTTGTACAACAACAAAGATTCCCAACTAGAGGGAATGGCCACATAGTGGAACACAAACAATCTCCCAATGTTATTCTAAGCTACACATATTTAAATATTAAGATCACATCTAGTTCATCTATGATTGTATCTATCCTACCCTTAGTGAGGCCATAACTAGTCATCCTATGGAGAGAATTATCCCATTAGTTAGGAAGTATGTTGAATCCATCAAAGATATCTATTATATCTAGATTATACAATCATCATAATTGAAGGAACTCAGAGCAATTTTCTCAAACTACCCATCCATGTACCTAATAAGCTAGTAAAATAAGAGGTAGTGTATCATTTATTCCATGGCATTGATGGCTTATGTAGAACCAAGAAGAAAGGGATCCTCCATAACCTCTCAATAACTATTCAAATAACCATATTCAAATAATGGGAAAACATTGAAGTAGTAGCCAAACATAGAACTTCCTTCAAACTAAAAATTGATGAGCTCAGGAAGTAGGACCTTCATCTAAGGGTAAAATAAAATTTGAAAATTAAGGGAATAAATATACTTTATGATCATCAATCTAGGTATTTTGACCCTATATACACAAAATCATCTTCATATTTTGAGGTCACTAAAAGAATAAAAGACCATAACCTGAGCCCTAAATCCAGGTTAGAAAGAAACCAAAATATGGATGACATATGGTAATTGGGGCCCAAAAAATATCATTTTCTAGGTATTACATCAACTAGACCTCCATCATCTCAACCCCAAATAGATCACAAAGCTAAGGCACAGATGGAGCAAAGACTAAAGGAAAGAAGGCCTAATGAGATTGCATCTTCTTTAGCCTAAGAAGAGGAACATAGATCACCATTGAAAGAGATTCATATGGTATCATTAGACCTTGATGAGATTATAGAGGATGCACTCAAAATTTTATCTCTATCCTATGAATCAGATGATGAAGAAATGGAGGAAACAAAGGAAGAAAAGGAAGTATTGAGCTAGTTCATGTAGATACCCCCAAGAGAAAAGTTGAGCTGGCCATTATTCTAGTAAAGGCCAAGAAGACCAAGGTAACTTTCACTCCTCTTTTGGATGAAGTTAATCTCTTTAGTGAAGAAATTTTGATTTATGGACCAGCCATTCTAGAATGGTTCATTTATGGACCTAGATTGTTGAAAACCCCCACAAGGAATCATCCTTAGGCTATGATGAAAACCATCAACATCCTTATACATGATGAAATAAATCCATAGATATTTTACCTACAAGAAGAGAAGAAAATAAGGTTGGATACTCTAGGAGATTGAAGTGGATCCTAACTCCACAAATAACATAATCCTCAATTAGTGTTAAATTTGACCCTAAAATAGTTGGATTATAGAGAGTAATAGAGAAAAATTTCATGGTTGGTGGAGAGGAGATCACTTTCTAGAGAATATAACCATTGAAAATTTTGACTCTAGTGGGAAGATAAAAGCCTAGACAAAACCTAATATTTGAGGAGAACATACTTGAATTGGCTCAAGTATAATTGCAGGCTACCTTCAAAGGCATGCAGTAGCAAAAAGAGAATTTGGAAAAAGCAAGTTGTATTATCATTCCTAAATGTTATGATAAGGATGTTTGAATCATCTTTGCTTGATATGTTTAACTCTTTAAAATAAATGAGGACCAAATAGAATGTTGTGAGCTAACAAGGTAATGTGGCTAAGAATATAGTTCACCAATGGAAAAATTCAAGCAACAAAGTAAAAGGATTTGATTAGTATTTTGATAGAGGATAAAATTACTATCTTTGAAACAATTATATTATCTCATCTAAACATGACCATGGTATTATTAGTATATAAAATCAAAGGTATAAACAAATAGACCAAGAACTTATAAGAACTTCATGAAGATGGCAATCAACTGGTAAATAGGATGGATTAGATACTTGGGATCATGATCACGAATCCTAATACTGTTAACCCCATAGGGTTAATAAATGATGATTAATTAAATTTAAGATTTAATCAACTTATGCAAGAAGTGAGAAACCAAAACCAAGGAAGGATTGGGGCTAAAAATCATAGGATCTTAGACATGATCTTGAATGTTGAAGAAAGGATTAGAAATGCAAGGAGTGTTAAAGAATCCATGGAAAAGTATGAAAAATACTTCAGAGACCTATTAGATTAAGAGGATGGACTCTTCATGAATCATTCTATCAATATGAACTTAATAGATGAGTAACATGCCAAGGCAATGAAAATATTACAATAAGGCACTTCATCGGCATAGAACATCAGGGTCAAGCTAGTTGATTTAGGAATATTCATTTTGTAACTTAACATATGTCATAATTTGAAAAGAGAACATTCTTATTTGAAAATTCATGCATAACTTGTAAAGCACACTACCTATAGGTTAGTCATTTTGAGTGTTTAAAAGGTTTTAGAAAGATTGTAAAAGGATAGTTGTCCTTAACACTTGATATGATTAACTGGCGTACCTTATAAATTATCTATATAAAGATGTATTGTCCATTGTAAAAAAGGGGGGGAGTTTTAAGCAAGAATGATTGTGCTAATTTTAGATCAATTAATGCAAATAGGGAATTCTCAAAAGTTTGTCTCATTTGTTTGTATGAATTATATCATGGATTCTCTCTTAATTGTCTAGTTTGTAATTCAGATATGAATGGTTCTTATTGATTCTTGATGTTTACTTTAAAAATATATAGTCATTAACTTATGTTAATGTTAGGTTGACTAGAATTTCTTAGGTTTATTTCATTTTCTATGCTATTCTTTTGAATGTGCTTATGTTATTTACTTGCAAGAGTAAATCTTAAAAATAAATCAAGTTCTTATTTGCATTCTTACATTTCCTTAGATGCTTGTCTAATGTGTAGTAGGATTTGAGATTATGATGTTTCATGCTATACTTTGGTTTTAAGTACATATTTGGATGATAATTGAACTTTTTCATAACATCTATGTTAAATATCAGTAAGATCAACATGTTCCCTCTCTACCCTACCCTTCCTTTTGCTTTTTCTTTGATCCATTCAGTCTAGATTAGCTTCATTATAAATATCCATCTTAGGTTATACTTAGATTTAGTTATTTGAGCATCATTCACTTCATTTAACTTATATTACTCTCATTTTCAAAGATTAACTAGTAAGCCACATTTGCTCCTAATAGCTAAACTTTATAAAATTGTGAAACATTTCACTGTTATATCATTATTCCACCAAAGATAACAAGATTATCACAACTTGCAATTTATGAATTGGATTATCTAAATTTAAAAATGAGTAGTGTTTCATAAATACTCAGAACCACCTATGATACACATACATGCATTAATAGGGAACGTGTTTTGCTGGTGCTAGAAGGAGGTCCTTAGTTGAATTTTTTTAAAGGTATGGTATCTTTGCTAATTTTAGTGAATTATGTTCAAATATAAATGAATTATTTGCATATTTGTGTTTATTTTAGCATAATTGTGTAAATATAATTGATGTGCATGGTTTCAAACCAATATTTAGGCTCATTTAGCTAAATATTGTCATTATTTGAAGATTCATGGTAAATATTTATAAAGCTAGCTTAAGTTTGGTGAATTTTCCTCATTTGGAATTAGTAACTATAAATTTTCTCAAAGATTGATTGATTCTTTGTTAATTTAGGTTTATTTGAACTTAGGATTGTAAATATCATTGACATTCTCAAATTTAGATATATTTTTGAGCTTATGTAGTTGAAGATAGTTGATCTTTGAAAAAATTTACATAAATTTGTGCAAAGCTTGCCTAACTTAGGAATCTTAAACATGTGAATCTACTCATAAGTGAGAATTGGACTATTATTTACAAGAATTGAGTTAAATATCATTCATCTTTGCAAAGATAAGGTTTATAAGTTATATTTTGGATAGGACTCAATATTTATAAGCTATAACTACCAAGAATTAGGACTAGGTCATGGTTCGAGTCAAGATTGCCTCTCCTTTTATTAGAATATCATAGGAAAGCAAGAGTAGACAAAGGTAAGTGAAGGGTTTCTAAATCTCAACCTACTTCACCTATTTTAAGTTCTCTTGATTTAAATCCTTATCAAGGTATGGCTTGGTTAGGGGGTTTTTCCATCAACGTGCCTAGTCAGGTATATGACCTACCCCAAAATCTTGAGAAATATTTGCCATCTTTTAGTCCTAATGGTATTGTCACAGTTGAGTAACATAAATCTTTCAAAGCTACTTTAAGGTTGTTAAATGTAGTTCATGAAGATGTATCTGTAGACACCAAAATCGTGTCGACTCCCCTGGTCACTCCCCGTCTTATTCTTCTTCGCCTATTTAACCCTTGTCGATCACTTGTTCCACCAACCTTGACCCTGGCAGCATGTAACAATGAGCACAGAGCTAAAGCTAGACTCTATCCCCATTGTGCATCTACCAATGACGGTCTTTACCCGACTGATGTCGCCGACGTCGGTCACTTATCGGCCGACGTCGGCAATCCTGCCGATGTCGGTCACCTTGCCGTTATCCGTTATCAGTTATCATTCGGTTTCTCGAAACGGTTGACGAACCGTCTCTGGAACCATCCCCCGCCTTCATCAACCTCCACCAACCATTCGAGACCAGACCCCAAACGCTATCCTGAACGCTATTCGAAATGCTGATCAATCGAACCCCGAGCAATCATCAACCTGCAAACTCTGACATCAACACTCTCGGCATCAACCAACCTGCACTCAATCCGGCACTGCACAGACAACTCCAACTATGGCTTTCATCACGTCTTCTGGTAGGTAAGTATTTATTCTGTTTATTTTATTTCTTCCTTAGTTATTATTTATCAATTCTGTTATCCCGATTCCTCAGACCCGACCTGACCTTACCCAGACCCTGTCCCGACTCTGTTCAGACCCAGCATCCCTCGTTTACATCCCTGCCCCTGTCCCGACTCTCTCAGACCTTACCCAAACCCTGTCCCGACTCTCCCAGACCCTGTCTCGAACTTGTTCAGACTTTTTCAGAACCTGCCCCTACCGACGCCGGTCACTACCCCGACCGACGACGGCACCTTAACCGACGTCGGCACCTTCCCAGACTGACGCTGGCACCACAGAGACCGACGCTGGCGACTGTGCAGAACAGTGCTACATATTAGGTACGCATTTTATTTTTTGTCATTTATTTCTATCATTTCATCTTTTATTATCTACTTTCGTCCAACATTACACTTTTTATCAGTGGGTTGATATCCTTTTAGGGAGTCTTTGTACTTTCGAGATCAGGCGTTCGCCTGACAACCCACCATATCTTTGACTAACATCTTTCCATGTTTTAGTCTCTTTTTTGCAAGTGTCATTCCTCCACAGCCAAAGAGGAGAATCTTCCAATGTCTGATTTCGGTGCGCTCAACTTTATCAGGTACTTCTAGCCTTAACCTTTTATTTCAGTTTCTTATTTCTTCTTTGAATGTAGAAAGCAATTTTGCATAGAAACATTCTGGCACGCCCGGTGGGACCCTAGGTCCTCCTTGGGTTCTTTCTTTCTTTCGTTCATTTAGGCGCATTAGGTTTCTTCCTTTTCGCCTCCTTTCGTCTCTTCTTAAACGACATCATAAGCAGAACTAAAATGAACATTTCTTTCTTGTACTTTTAGACTAGCTAAACTCATATCCTTCGACTCTTTCTCCATTCGTCTTCATACGAACAAATATTTCGACTTGGACATTAAAACACTTTACATTCATTTCTGTTTGCCTGCATCTCTTAGACCACACATAGTAATTAAACCGCATATTGAATTAATCTAGATCACTTCATGTTACACGACCAAACCACCTGCACAAAATAAACATTTTAACTTACCTGAGACAAGGCCCGACTGGGATTTCATCCCCCAGTAGATACCTTACCCGTCCTGGTGACCCTACTTGGATTTCATCACCAAGGGGGAAGCCCACTCCGTTCTCTGGCGGAGTATAATCTCTAGGCGAGGTATATCTTGGCTAAGCGAAACCAGCTAATCACTGGAATCGTGAAGTGAGGGGAGCTTGCTCCTTAGCACCAGGCCACGTACCAGACCCTAACACAGACTTCTTGAGCACCATAAAAAAACCCAAAACCTTCCATAGACTGCTTCTTCTAGGACCCGACTCACAAAACCAATCTTCCTCTACACACATTCTAAGGCATAAGCCACTATAATCCTAATAATTTACTTCTAGGGTTTTAGGATCTGCTTGTGTCTTCATCTTTTTGGCTCTTATCTGCTTGTTTGAGCTCGTGAGGACGTTCTTCCTTGCCTTGAATGGTTCTGACTCATAGCCAAGTGAAGGCTCTAGTCGATCACGCGAGGCATCATCCTCTTCCATCTACCCTGCCTACAACCAACCCTATAATGGAGTTCAACTCGGAAACTGAAAGAACTCCTACCAGACCATCTCCGACCCAAACGCCTATTATCCCAGAAGGGGACCAAGATTTTGCATGATTCTTGGACCTCAATACCGTAGCCTTGCAATACTATCTCGCGAATAGCCGAACGCGAGACTCCTCAAGCAATCCAATCTATGGAATGCCGACTTCTCTCCTCGAAACTGCGGTCGTATCAACGGCGTCCGTAGTCCAACCCTTAGATACCCAGGCTGTTACCTCAAACAATAACCCTCTTACCAACCATCCAAGTGTGGCTTCTCCTTCCATCATTGGGCCCACTTTCACCAGGGTTTCGGCCCCCAATCAATCTCAGTCCACTCAACCACTTTCTACCCCCTTTCAAAACTTGGTCGTCTCCATTCCGCCTACCCTTACTCCTATCAACACTAGGGTGGCTACCCATCCATTGGCCCATGTTACCTCTAGTCAACCTCCCATGACCACATCAAACCTAGCCATGTCTTCTATCCAACCATCCTTAGTCACTTCTTCTGTCCCTACGACTAGTCATCCGTACGTTGCACCCTTATTGGTACAACCGACTACGTCGTATACCTCTTCCAGCCTCTTTCAAGCACCTTACAATCTAGGAGGTGCTCCACCCACCAATCCATCAGTAGATATTATCAAGATGCTGATGGATAAAATGTCCAACCTAGAGACCTCCGTTACCGGCTTGCGTAACACTCTCTCGTACGAACAAATCTGTAACGAGCCCATCCATCCTTCCATCCCCATCAGACCATATCCCAGCCAGTGGGAATTTCCTAAGTTTTCTCATTTCCAGAGCAAGGAAGACCCACAACAACATTTACGGGCATTCAGACATGCCTGTTACCTTATCGCCCATGACGATGCATTGCTCTTACGCACGTTTCCCATGTCTCTCTCGGGTGCTGCACTTGACTGGTACAGCTCTCTTCCCAGCCATTCCATCCTCACATTCACTCAGCTGGCCCAGCTCTTCCTCGATCATTTCTCCATTAATATCACCAAGAAGGTCTCTATCACAGACCTCTATTCTATTCGCCAGTTCGAGGATGAATCTATTGTTGATTTCGTCGCTCGGTGGAGGGGCCTTATCAATCAACTTTCATTTTCCTTACCCCAGCCTAAGCTTATTGAACTTTTCTCTCAAGCCTGCGCTAAACATATTTCTTCTACCTTGAGGGTTCAAACCTTCCGCACTTTTGACGAAGCCTTCACGATGGCTCATAAACTTGAGTTACGTGCCGTTGAGGAGAATAACGTCAAGTTGCGGAGTAAGAATCCCAACTCCAAAACCAATGACCCCTCTTCTAAGCCTTCCTCATCCAATTCTAAATCTAAAACTTCAGCAAATGCTGTGGTTGTTAGATCTTCTTCCTCTTCACCTTCAACTAATCAATCTGAACCATCCACATCTATGAGCGCCACTCGTCAATTTTAGCAGAGATACATACAGCGACAGTTTACTCCACTTGGAGAATCATACGCGTCTGTGCTGGAAAAACTCGTCAAACAAGGGGCCATCAATCTCCCTTAGATCCGACCTCCACCACAATTTGATCCCTCACGCGCCATCCCTGCGTGGTATAGGGAAAATGACTTCTGTAACTACCACCGTGTTAAAGATCATGACACGGGTAACTGTAAAACCCTTAAAAACATAGTCCAAGACATGTTGGAAAAGGGTGACCTCATCCTCGACAATCCTAATGCCCCTCCTAATCAGGGTATCGATATTTTCAAACAACCGTTTCCCAATCATCCACCAACCCAAAACAACGTCCAGACCTTGACTGACAATACCCATGAACACAATATTCGAACAGTCAATACGGTCTCGCCCCTCATTTCTAACCAACCCCAAGAGGTGAGTTCATCCATCAGTCCATCACATATGGACGAACCTCTTTCACCGGCTAGTTCTCCCTCAACTTCTCTCATTTTAGAGGACGCCTCGACCTTACCAGCACCGCCAGTTTCACCATCTTCCTTCTTGCTGCCCATGGAGGACCCAACCTTTCCTACTCCTCGACCACAAGTGGAGGGCATTATCATCCCTGCCCTTTACCCACTTGAGGAGCTTCATTCTCCAGTTTCTTCTCCACCCAGGGAAGAACCTATCTCTCCTTCGTCTCCAACCAAACATGAACCTGTTACGACTTCACCATGCTTTAGGCCCAAGACTACTACATCCATCTTACCTTCAGTCCCACAACCGTCGACGTCTTCTCAAGAGACCAAACTTCATCCCGCATCTTCTCAGCCATTTTCCCGACTAGTGGAGAGACTCGAACTTCTCCCTTCTAGGAAAGTGGAACATCAGGGATTGTGGGACCGTCTCACAGCTCTTCAACAAGCCCGAGCCCTCTCATCTCATGCTGCTAATCCTCCCATGGCAGAACCTCCTAAGACTATCAACAAAAATCAGATTTCTGCCTCTAGACCATCTACATCTCCATCAACCTCATCAAAACCAAAACCCTCATCTACTCCGCCTAAACCTATCAAATCGCTTGGCGTTCGCCCCGTCTCCAACCTCACTCATCCACAAGTGAAGGTGGACTTAACCCAAACTTCAACTAATAGTAATCTTCAACCTAAATCACAAAAGACTACCAAACCACAGAGGCGAACGCCTCCTCTTCCTTCACCATTGCCCTCCATTTTGGGCCCGCATCTTTCAACCCTAACCAGAGTCCTTCCCGCTCCAACCTTTAATCAAAACTGATTGCCTCCTTTGCTTCCTTTACCAACCACTAGCTTACCCTCTCCCAAAAAGGCGATACCTCTCATGAAGAGTGTACCATCTCAACCTGTCATCGCACCATCAACCCAGAAGGTGGTACGAAAACCCCCTCCAACTTTGCCCAAGCAAAAGTCACCGACATCGCATACATCAATGAGCACGGATCCTTTAGTGGGTTCATACTCTTTAATCTTGCAATGACTTTTGCAAACTTCTAGCATAACTCTTCCACCCATCAAGCCTTTCCAACCTCTCGGGTCTAAACCCTCCTGGTTCGACGACACGAAGATTTGTTTATATCATCGTACACCAGGACATGACACCGAGACTTGCTGTGCCCTCAAGGCTGTCATTCGCCGTTATCTGGAGAAAGACACTCTTCTCTTTGAGGACACTTTCGACCACCCCCTGACTCCTTCTCATAAACCTTCCACCTCTTCAAATCCATCCACATCTCATCAACCAGTTACAACCCCTTCATCATCTTCACCTCCCATCTTTGAAATCAATGCCATTCACATCACCACTAGGTCACAGAAGGACAAGGCAAAAGAAAAAGCCACCATTCCTTGGACCTACCCTTTTGTCAATCCACCTCAACCACCTAAGCCTAAGATTTCTATCCTTGGCGCGCCTCAACCCTCCTCTTCTTCTTCTTCTTCTAGACCAATCCACAACTCCATGTTGAAATAGCTTCACCATACGCCTGTGAAGATGTCCCTCTACGATCTTATCCAAACCTCGCCCCAACATCGTCAGGCCCTCATCCAAGCCCTACAGGCAGCGGAGGTCCAACCCGAGGATCCCCAACCACTTGCTACCCTTGTCCACTCCTTAGCCCCTATCGCCTCCATTACATTCAGCGATTCTGAGATTCCCACATCCAACGCGGAAGATCAGGATGCTGCCCTCTTCATCACTGCCTATATCGATCGGACACGCATTAAATGCGTTATGATTGACGGAGGTGCTAGCATCAATATCATCTCCACCCATGCCTTTGATTAGTTGGCTCTTCCCAAGAATTGTGTCTCCAAAACTGACGCGATCTTGCACTCTTTTAATGACACTACTGCCACGACCATTGGCACAGTCATCCTTCATATTCGCATAAGTCCACGCACAATCCCAGAGCTCTTCTACATCATTGAAGGAGAGTTCCAATACAACATCTTGTTAGGTCGACCCTGGATCCGCGCCATGTCCTGTGTCCCCTCCACCCTGCACCGTTGTGTGAAGTTTGAGCACGACGGACAAGTCCACACCATCCCGCTGACCCTTCGCCTTTCAAAACATGCAATACCACCTACCGTCCAAATGATGTCCTCATTCCTATCAAGCCATCAACCTCGACACCGCCTCCATCTACAGAAGCTTCAACCAGTTCACAACAGGCAGTCGCCCTTACACCTCCCCTTCAAGCGACAACCATAGACCCCATGGAAGACGTCTTCCAAAGACTTTCATTGGGGGAGTATCGCTTGCTGGCTTTAGACATGTTCCAAACTCCACAAGAGTATGGACGCCTTCATCACAGCCCCAGCTACGACCATCGGATTGGGATGATCATACCTTATGGTCCCCCTCACCTCCGCACCAACCTCGTCTATGGAGGGCTTAATCAAGCTCCTACTGACGGTAATCCTCTTTCTTCACCCCAACCTTTCACATTAGATTTTTCATTTCTTGGCAACCCCGCCTTTGCACATACTTACCTTTACAGGTGTGCATGGAAGGGTTTTGGTTTCGGACGCTATGAGCAAGGCTCCCATCAGCCTATCCAACTGCTCAATGATGACGACGCCAAGAAACGGTATGGTCTGGGATATCACGACCCCACTCAAGACCCTGTAGACCTTTATCCTGAACCAATCCTTGACCAATCTCCTCCACACTCACCTATTTCGCCACCTTCACCTACGGAGTCAGTGGTTTCCATTCCTCCTAGTTTTTTTTTCCATAAACACCATCCACCTGGACCCCTTGACTTATCAGCTCAATGGGGTGTCCAAATCTCTCCCTCTCATTCTTCCCAGCATGATCGAAGATGAGTCGGCAACCATCCACACTGTTCATTGCGTTAACGATGACGCCATTCTTTCTTACATGGGTGCTGACGATTCTTTTATCCAGTGCTCCCTCCCTTCTGAGACCCAGGTTATGTTAAATGAATCAACCATTGACATCAACCTTCCTTCTTCTGATGTTCCTCATGTCTTAAAGATTGGCCAATCTTTAGACGCTCAGGAGCAGCTTGACTATACCCATTTCCTCTCCGACCATAGCAAGGCCTTTGCCTGGACTTACAGTGATATGCCTGGCATCGACCCCACCATCGTTACCCATAACATTGTCACCAAACCAGAGGCTAAGCCTGTCAGGCAAAAGCTTCGAAAGATGCATCCTCGCATTGCCCTCCTTGTTAAAGAGGAGCTTCAGCGCCTCCTTTCTGTCTCCTTCATCCAGCCCATCGACTATCCACAGTGGGTCTCTAACATCGTCCTAGTCACCAAGGCAACTGGGGGGATTCGGATCTGCACAGACTATCGCGACCTCAACCTAGCCTGTCCCAAAGATGACTTTCCTCTTCCTAACATCGACCAGCTTGTTGATCTTACAGCTGGCCATGAGATGTTATCTCTTATGGATAGGTTTTCAGGATACAATCAAATCCTGATCGCTCCGGAAGATCAGCACAAGACTACTTTCATCACCCCATGGGGGACTTTCTGCTATCGAGTCATGCCTTTCGGCTTGAAAAATGCAGGTGCCACTTATCAGCGTGACATGACCTACATTTTCCACGATCTCCTCCACAAAATCATGGAGGACTATGTGGATGACCTGCTCGGCAAATCCAAGCTTTGCCGTGACCATCTGACCATTCTCAGAATCATCTTTTCTCATCTTCTTCAGTACCATGTTCGTCTTAACCCCAAGAAATGTGTTTTTGGGGTCCTCTCTGGCAAGCTTCTCAGCTTCATTGTTTCCTTCCGTGGCATCGAGATAGATCCCGCCAAGATTCACGCTATCCTCGAAATGCCTCCCCCGACTAATCTCAAGCAACTTCACAGTTTGCAAGGCAAGCTCCAGTCCATTCGTCACTTCATCTCGTAGCTTTCAGACCACTGTCAACCTTTTCATCATCTCCTTAAGAAGGACGTCATTTTTACATGGGATAAGAACTGTCAAGAGGCTTTTGAAGCCTTAAAATGCTATCTAGTCTCTCCACCAGTCCTCATTCCACCTAAAGATGACCAACCCTTCTACCTTTATATCTCAGCCACTCACCATTCATTAGGTGCCATGATCGTGCACCGAGATGAGCATCACCGTGAGCAAGCCGTCTATTACATCAGCCGAACACTGGTCGACTATGAAACTCAGTATACCCATATCGAGAAACTCTGTTTGGCATTAGTCTTTGCTACTACTAAGCTTCGCCACTATCTTCTTAGTCACAAAACCTTTGTCATCACCCACACCAACCCTCTCAAGTATATGCACTCCAAGCCATATCAGAATCAACGTATGGCTCGGTGGCTCATGCTGCTTGCTGAGTTCGATCTCGAATTCATCCAGCAGAAATCTATCAAGGGGTAAACCATTGCTGATCAACTAGCAGATGCCCCTCTTCCTGACAATCAACCTTTGCAGTGTGAATTCCCTGATGAGTCTATCACTGCGCTTTCCTCCGATGACACCACCTATCAGATGACTATGTTCTTTGACGATTCCAAATGTCAACTAGGTGGGGGTGTTGGGGTTATTCTCATTCCATTCGAAGGAGACCCCATGCCTCTGTCTTTTAAGCTCGACTTTGATTGTACCAATAATATGGCCGAATACGAGGCCTTAATTTTGGGACTTCAGACCGCCCTCTCTCTCAGCATCAAGTCCATCAACATCTTTGGTGACTCACAGCTCGTCGTCAATTAGGTCAACAGTTCATACCTCTGTAAAAATGAAATTTTGCAAAGGTACAAAAATCATGCTGACTTTTTCCTTGCATCTTTCGACCATTTCCTCCTGCAGACTGTTCCTCGATCCACGAATAAGTTTGCTGATACCATGGCTTCTCTTGCTTCACATATCCCATCTTCCTCATCTACATCCAGACTTTTTGTCACGGTGCGTCGTGTGCCGTTGCCTTCATATATCTCTCCTCACATTCATCATGTCAACACTATAGACCCTAGCCCACAAGATGCTTGGTATAAGCAACTTGTAGACTTCTTATCTTTCTCTGTCATTCCTCCCAACCTCTCTAGTAATGCATGATGAGCTTTTATCAAGCGTACTACTCGCTATACCATGCTAAGGGGGTCTTCTCTATAAGCGAGGCTTCGACGGCCTCCTTCTTCACTGTCTCACCTCCACTGAAGCATCTCAAGCCATTCAACAAGTCCATGATGGGATTTGTGGTGGACATTTCAGTGGGAATTCGGTTGCCAAGCGCATCCTTCGTTTGGGCTATTATTGGCCTACCCTTCATCAAGACTGTAGCGACTATGTTCGGCGTTGCATCAAGTGTCAGCAGCACTCTAACTTGCTTCATCTCCCCAGTCATGCCTTACAAATTGCTTAGCATTTCTGGCCTTTTTCTCAATGGGGTTTAGATCTCATCGGTGAGATTAATCCTCATTCGTCTCTTCGTCATCAATCCATCATCACAGCCACTGAATATTTCACCAAGTGGGTGGAAGCCATTCCTCTCATTTCCACAAAAGCCGACAAGATCGTCGACTTCATCAACACCCACATCATCTGTCATTTCGGTGTCCCTCATAAAATCATCATCGATAACGGCAAGTCCTTTAAAAACAAAACTGTCCAAAAGCTATGCGACTCCTTCGGTATCAAACTTAGTTTCTCTTCGCCTTACTACCCACAAGCAAATGGGCAGGCCGAGGCTTCCAACAAAATTCTCACCAAAATTCTCATGAAAGTGGTCAGTGACACAGGCAGGGATTGGCACATTCACATTCCCTTCACTTTGTGGGCCTACCGCACTAGCATCCGAACCTCTACGAGTGCTACTCCTTTTTCTCTCATGTATGGAACAGAGGCTGTCTTACCTCTCAAAGTACAGATCCCGTCTCTCCGCATTTCTCTACATAATATCCTTTCCAACGATGACTTTCGTCAAGATCGCTTAGCTCAACTTGAGTTACTTGATGAACGTTGTCTTGCTGCCCTTAATCATCTCCATGTCTATCAACGTCGCATCAAACACACCTATGACAAAAATCTGTGAGAACGAGATTTCAACATCAGAGACCTCGTCCTCAAAGAGAATCAACACGTGACCAATATGGAGTGAATTAAATGAGGCAAGTTTGCTCCTAATTGGCTCGGACCTTTTATTATCACGCACAAGTATGGATCAGGGACTTATCGTCTGTCTTCTCTTGATGGACACCCAGAACCTGAGCCTCTTAATGCGTTGCATCTGCGACCGTTCTATTGCTAGTCGAGTACTCGTCCACTTGACACTTAACTTGAGCTCGTCCCTTGAGCAATCCCCATCCTCTTAATCCTACCTCCTTTCAACCCTATTCCTCTTAACAATTCCTATAACCCTTTTATGCGATATGGATGCTTTGTCCTCATAAAAGGGAGTCCTTGACCTTCTATAATCTTGTCCATGACTCACATTTCTATCAAAACAAATCAAGATGTCACAATATCTATGGTCACTATATCTATATCAAAATCAAAAATCAGACTGCTCCCTCGAAGGATAGCTGTACTATCATTGCTATAATTAATAGACTGATCCCTCGAAGGACAGCTATTCAAAAGCCCTTTTATTAAACAAAAATCTAGACCACTCCCTCGAAGGATGGCTATGACTAATCTGGCAATAAATAGCACTATTTTATAAGCTTCTTGCATTGATCAGCTTCACAACCTGACCACCAAACAAACGACATCTCTATGCAGGCTTCCTGCATTGATCAGTCTGCGCCAAAAAAAAAAAAAAAAAAATTGAATAAGTCATGGACTTGACTTATAGTTGTCTCAGGGTCTCCTATAAAAAGGGGCATCGTTATCTTTGCTCTTAAAACGGGTTACCCTTCTTCCTCCTCCTATCACCCACTCAAGGGACTTCGAGCTCACTTTAATGTCGAAGTGATTCGATTACCGCTCTAACATAACCACGGTCAACGACATCACGCATGAATGGGGCTCTTGGTTCTCATAACCCCTATCTATGCTATCTTTTTGGTCCTTGTCAATGAAAGAGCAATATGCTTTTCACTTCTTCTACACTTTGGTCACATTCACCTTCATCACTTGTCAATCGACTCAACTCAAACCATCAACCTGACCTAGCCTATTCACCCTAGTTTCTATGGACACCAATACACATGGAAACTATCGACCCGCCACAATTTATGTTCAGCATAAACCAATACTTGCTGAAGCATAAATAAACCTCAATTCATTTTTAGCATACATCCATCACGAATATGGAATATTGCTAGGGATGAAAAACCCCTCAACCAATGTTGCAGAATACACCATTTGGAAAAGGCTGCAACATCTTTTTTTTCCTCATCATTTCATCCAATCATCGACCAATCTATCAACCATTTTAACCACCTGTCTACCACTCAGATGCTTTGTCTGAACTATATTGGTCTAAGGCCCTATCACCAGGGCTATGTAGGCAACACTCAGTTGACATGGGGTCTTCTGAGGTTAGCTCGACCATTCTCGTTTGTTCGTCTCTCTGATGGACAAACCTTCTTTCCTTCTTTTAACCATAATCTTGTCCTTGACCATGACCCATTTTATCCCTTTGACCCTCCCTCCCTTCTAGGGAGAACTACATTGGCCTGAGGCCCTATCACCAGGGCTATGTAGGCAGCACTCAGTTGACATGGGGTCTTCTGGGGTTAGCTCAGCCACATCCTTTCGTCCATTCCTCCCCTCGACCACCAACTATTGGAGATCATGCCTATCTCCGCTAACCTCGACTACTTCCAAGACATTGTTGCCTTGGTTGTTTTTGCATGTATGCTACCTCATGACTGGTTAGCAGAATTGTGCGCAGACCTTTTTGAACCCTCACAAGTATAGGATCACAAACTGGTTGATCCGCACTACTTGTGGCTTTTTCATGTTTCTAGGAGCACTTCCTGAGCTCGGGATACCTGGAACATGATGACCATTTGGAGCTTCAGCTTAGATTGAGTGACCTGATCAGCAGACGACTAAATGTTGGGGCCCAGTTATTTCAATTTTGGCACTCCTCGACCCTTGACCTGCGACACTTTTGACCTGACCATCTCGTGCAGTGGTATGCGCGCAATCACGACTTTTACAGCATTCACCCTCCCCCCTTTTTCATCCACTCTTTGTCAAATCAGCACCCGATTCTCAGTTCCCTTCCCTCGACTCCTACTTTGAGGGGGAATACCTCATCCATAATCAGGGCAACCTATCTACTTCCTATTTTTGTCTTGCAGTTCATTCGAACAACCAACAAGACGAAATCAACCTTATCCCTCACCTGGGGCAATCACTCCTATTTTTGTCTTGCAGTTCGTCAGAACAACCAACAAGACAAAAAGGGGCAAATGTAGACACTGAAATCATGTCGACTCCCCTGGTCACTCCCCATCTTATTCTTCTTCGCCTATTTAACCCTTGTCGATCACTTGTTCCACCAACCTTGACCCTGGCAGCATGTAACAATGAGCACAGAGCTAAAGCTAGACTCTATCCCCATTGTGCATCTGCCGACGACGGTCTTTACTCGGCCGATGTCACCGATGTCGGTCACTTATTGGCCGATGTCGGCAATCCTACCGACGTCGGTCACCTTGCCGTTATCCGTTATCAGTTATCATTCGGTTTCCCGAAATGGTTGATGAACCGTCTCTGGAACCGTCCCCCGCCTTCATCAACCTCTACCAACCATTCGAGACCAGACCCCAAATGCTATCCTGAACGCTATTCAAAATGCTGATCAATCAAACCCTGAGTAATCATCAACCTGCGAACTCTGACATCAACACTCTCGGCATCAACCAACCTGCACTCAATCCAGCACTGCACAGACAACTCCAACTATGGCTTTCATCGCGTCTTCTGGCAGGTAAGTATTTATTCTATTTATTTTATTTCTTCCTTAGTTATTATTTATCAGTTCTGTTATCCTGATTCCTCAGACCCGACCCGACCTTACCCAAACCCTGTCCCGACTCTCTCAGACCTTGCCCAGACCCTGTCCCGACTCTCCCAGACCCTGTCCCGAACCTGTTCAGACTTTTTCAGAACCTGCCCCTATCGACGCCGGTCACTACCCCGACTGACGAAGGCACCTTAACCGACGTCGGCACCTTCCCAGACCGACGCCGGCACCACAGAGATCGACGCTGACGACTGTGCAGAACAATGCTGCATATCAGGTACGCATTTTATTTTCTATCATTTATTTCTGTCATTTCATCTTTTATTATCTACTTTCGTCCAACATTACGCTTTTTATCAGTGGGTTGATATCCTTTTAGGGAGTCTTCGTACTTTCGGGATCGGGCGTTCGCCTGACAACCCACCATATCTTTGACTAACATCTTTCCGTGTTTTAGTCTCTTTTTTGTAGGTGTCATTCCTCCATAGCCAAAGAGGAGAATCTTCCAATGTCTGATTTCGGTGCGCTCAACTTTATCAGGTACTTCTAGCCTTAACCTTTTATTTCAGTTTCTTATTTCTTCTTTGAATGTAGAAAGCAATTTTGCATAGAAACAGTATCATGTAGATTATTTCCATTTACTTTCAAAGATGTTACATATGAGTGTTTTCTTATCCTTCATGAGAATTATATCACTAGATGGAATGATTTTAATTAGATATTTATTGATCAATTTGGTAAAATCATTAGTCCTTACATTTTGTATTGGTAATTCACCATAGTTAAAGGAGATTCTAGTGAGACAATTAGATCCTTCAATGTTAGATTATAAAATATGTTTAGTAGAACCATAGCTCCTTATAGACCTAATGAAGCCTTGGATTTAGAAATCTACAAGGATGCTTTGGACCCCATGACTTCTATGATTATTAAAAGGTCTGTTGGAGTCATAAACACACTAGATGTATCCTATGCTAAAGCTATAACAATTAATAATCAAATGTAGCCCCAAGGTTAGCTTTCATATGTCATTCCCAATGTTAACCCCACTTTCCCTGTATTGAATATCATTCCTAATGCCAATCATAATGTGTCTACCCTAAATTAGACACCAGTCTTGAACTAATTGCCCTTAAAACATGTTTATCTTGGCCAAAAGTTAGGATTCTTGTAAAATGATACTTTAAATGGATTTCATCCATAGGAATAGAGAGTTTTGATGCTAATAACTAATAATAATAATCAAGTTCACAACTCAGAGGCACCAAAGAATGAGAATGAATCCATACTTAAAATGGTTTAAAAATTGAGTACTGACTTCCTTTAATTGCAAAAATAAGTAGGCAATACTGAGGAGAATTCCAATAAGAATTATTCATATCAAATGTTCAATAGACCTAAAAATTAGTTTCATAATGGTAAAAATGTAAATAATAATAATAATGAGTCATAATCAAGTAATAATAACCCTAAGATTAATATTTTTTATGTTGCTCTAATTGAATATTGTAGGGTTCATAATACTTCAAAGCATGGTGAGTTGGATTGCATTGAATTCTATAATGCTTTTGAGTTGTTCAAGATGAGTTTAATATGCCTAAAAGTGGACCTAATAGAGATAATTATGTAGGTACATCTAGATCTTCCAAGTCATCCAAATTTGTAGATACAATCCTAATGGTAAAAACATTTGACTTCCCATTCCAAGAAGATAATGAGCCTAAAGATACTCTTAAAGAGGTGCATGCTTTTCAGTAGTACCTAAAGAAAACTTATCCTTTGAAGAATAGGGAGTAGAAGTAACCTTTGACAACTTTAACTCCACCAAATAACTTCAACAATCCTCTAGATCCCATAGCTGAAAACAATCTTAAGCCTCCAAAAGGAAGTAATTCTAAGCCTAATTTTGATTCATCTAGTACTTCTACTAGAGGTGGGTACAATATAGTTGAGGACATGAATAAAATTAAGGACAATATCACACTATATGAACTAACTCAAATAACTAAGCAAAGAGATTTGTTACTTAAATATCTATCCAAGAAACTTGGTAAGTCATCCAAGACAATAAATGCTTATGTTACCATGTATAAAAACAAGGCAGATGTTCCACCTTTCTTACTTACAGTCAAAAAAATTGGTAATAATTTATATAATTGTTTATTAGACTTAGGGGATTCTACTAATATCATGCCTAAAGGTATTTATGAGAAACTAGGTTTGACGCTAATTAAATTTGATAGGGTTGTTACTCAATTAGATAAATCTAGGTTGAAAGTAATTAGAGAATTGTTGAATGTTCACATGCATCTTGTAGTTGGGCTAAGGATATAATAGTTTATATAAATCTAAGTGGTGGATATTCTTAATGCTTATGGAATAATGCTAAACAGAGATTGGACCAGATCTTTAAATTATTACATTTCTATCAACTATTCACACATGTGGCTTCCATGGAAGGGAGTTCCAAATTAGATTCAAATTAAAAGAGAACCGAAGATTAAGCATATGATCACCAAGTACAATGTTGTAAATGAAAATGTCAACATGGTCAATTCTAAGTTAGGATTTTATACTCTTGACACCTCTAAGGTATGTGACTCTAAAGATACTCATGATAATCTTGGGATATGGAAATTATTTTTTGATGGTAAAAAATGTAAGTATGGATCAAGGGTAGGAATTGTCTTGATTAATAATGTTAAAAAAGAATTTAATATTTATTAAAAACTCCAATTTTCATACACTAACAACTTGGTAGATTATGAGGCTCTAATATTAGGTTTACAATTTGCCATCAAGCACAAGGTCAAATAACTACTAGTTCATGGTGATTCAGAACTAGTAGTCAATCAAGTAAGAATTAAGTATCAATGCGAATTGTCTTACCTTAAGAAATCCAATATTAGAGTTTGGAACCTAATAGAATATTTTGATGTTTTTAACATTGTCTCAATTCCTAGCAAAGAAAACAATCTTAATGATGAGATAGCCTTAATTGTAATAGATCTTATGCCCATCCAAGATTCTAAACTAGGTAACCTTAGTGTTGAATAGGTTTCTTCTCCCTTAGTCCCTAATAATATCAACAATTTGCAAGAATTTATTGATGACCAACAAATTTTAGACTTCATAAATAGTTCAAGAGTATTTGAGGCTCACATCATTGATGAAGATAATGAAAATACTCTTGATAAAGACAAAATTGATGATAAAATTGATAAATTAAGTGACAATAAAATTCCTAAGGGCATGATTGCCCTAGAAGGATTATTTGACATGGATAAACTAGATAAAAATGTCAAGATTCCTAAGGTGAATGGGAAATATTAGAAAATATTTGACTTAGGAACACAAGGTCAACCCTAGCTAGTCAATATTGGTATAACCACCTATAGACACCAAAAATTTACACACCATGATTCTAAATGTCATAATAGCTTAGGAACCCCTTGGGACCATTCAAGCCTCTAACCCGTAACCAAACCTAACCTAAAATTAGTTTAACTTAACTCAATTAACCTTTCCTTTACCCTAGCATTTACTTATTTTACCCTTCACCCTCAACTATCAACAGTCAGGTTAACTGCCAACAGTCACTCTGACCATCGATGGTTAAGGTCCACCTCCTTAACAAATAACATGCAAATCATCTACCTTGATTTTTTAAAAATAACTTGTTTAAATCTTGTTGTGAGCCATTACATGAGTGAGTTATAACTAGGAATCCTATTTTATGTATTGTTACAACTCTCTTACCTTGCCTATAAAAATATAGGAGCTAGGAGGTGAAGCCCATCTACAACTATTATCAAGATCTTATGTATCTAGGAGTTTCTTTTTGTAGGTAAATAATTTATGATAAATATAATGAACCAAATACCATGTTAGAGATTCAATTTGTTATTGCCTCTCCACTAATTTATCAGGTATTGTTATTCTATCAAAATCAAGCTAGATTTCACCAACATGTCAACTACCTCAACCATCCACCTAATAAAATTATGGTAAGACAAATACTTATTTCTCAGTACTCATTTGCTCCATTTCCATTTCATAATCAAACCAGGTCTTACCCATCTCTCAAAATCCATCTTTTGGATCTTTTTAATTAGCCTTTTTACCAACCTAAATCCATATGCAGTAACCATTGACAGTTGACTCAACCACCGATGGTATATCTAACCACCAAATATCACCTTGACTATTTATGGTCACCTTAACCACTAATGGTTATCCCAACCACCAATGATCATTATGGTAGCGAAAACTATCAAGTTGTTATCACTTACCTATACCCAACAAAACTTGATTTTTTATGTTCCTTCCTGTTCATAGACCCTTTTATAATTTTTGAAGCAGACCCCAACCCTCTAACACTAGTATTAGTTAGTTTATCACTAATTTAATTATTTCTAGTCTATTTTCTAAGAAAGCATTCTTGTGTTCAATTTCATTACTCTTTAGTTTATTGATGCAAGTACTTTCCTTTTTGTTTTATAAACTTTATTATTTACAAACATGTGGATTGATAGCCCTTAAGGAAGCTCTCACTTCTGAGATTTAGCTATCTCTAGGCAATCCACTCAGATATATGTCTAAAAAACAAGTTTACTTTAGTGATTTATTATCTACAGGTCATCCTCCCAAGTCAAAGAGGAGATCTTCACAATCTTCTGATTCAACATGCACACAATTAAATAGGTTTTTTAACCATACATGTATTTAGTTTCTTCTTTTCCCTTTTCCCAATAATAAGCAAGAAATTCACTGAAACATTCTGGCACACCCAGTGGGACCCTTGTGTCTTTACTTGTGTTCTTTTTTACTTTCATTCTCTCTTTATTTTATGCTCATTAATGAAATCAAAAGTTTTTTTGGGGCTTAAAATCAAGTTCATACATTGACTGCTTGAAATTTTAGTTTGTATAGATTAACTTAAAAATAAAGTAATCTATTGTGGCTTCACTCTTTGTTGCACACACTTAACCAAACCAATTTCACCAATTAAACATAAAAAAATATGAGATAAGGCCCAACTAGGATTTCATCACCTAATGGTAACCTTACCCTTTCCTGATGATCCTAATTGGAGGTCATTACCAAGGGGAAAACCAACTCAACTCTCTGGTTGAGTATAATCTCTAGATATCAATATATATTGGCTAAGCACCCGACACTCATATTGTTGTGGTGTGTGAAGTGAGGGGGTAGGCCCCAATACTAAGCCACATATTGATTCCAATATATATTATTTTTTATCACCTAAACACAACCTAAAACCAACCTTTGACTTCCTCTCTAGTACCCACTCTACAAGCCAACTTTAGCCACATAACTTCTTTAAGGTATAAGCCAAAAGAGAGATTAATTAAAACTTTATGGATTAACATATATTTTAGAGTGTGATTTGATTTCTTTGATATTTTATTATCTTCTCTTTGTTTTAGTAGTGAGGATATTTGTGCTTTCTATCTTCCCTATCTCATATAGTTCTTAGTTTCCAATAGTAAAAAGACCTTGTAGAGAAAAACCCATTATTAAGCCAACCTAATTGTTCATCCATGGAGCACATTTTTGAGATACTAGATTCACCTCACACCTTGAGAAGTCCTAATTTCCCTTGGGAGGTTCCTCAAGGAGATATAGACTTTGTCACTTTCTTAGACAATAATCTTATAGCCTTGTAACATTATCTTACAACCATGTCTTACCATATCCTAACTTCAACTCCACCCATAGATCTACCTTATGGCATGCCTCTCCACCTCATAGTGAGTACCTATATTACCATGATTAATACCCAACATTTTACTACCCAATATTCCTCATCAACCAACAACCAATTCAAGACTACCATAGAAAACCAACCAATCCAAACTACCACTGCCTTTATAACTCTACTCCTAATAACCACTCATTCACTATAGAAGTGTCTACCTCTAGCACTACCAACCTTTCTTTAGCTACCTATAATCCATCAACCACTACTCCACTTCAAGTCCTTATGGTGTTTATACCCTCTACCTTGCCACTAATTAGTACAAGGGTTACCACCCTTCCATCAGTCACCAACCCAGCTACTACTCCTATCCAACAAGCACCCCTTACACCAAACTTTAGATATATACCTAACCTTTAAGGGCATGTACCCATACCCACTACTTAACCACCTACATATACCTACCCTTACATATATTCTAACCAACCATTAGCATCCACTTACCAATATGTGACAGCCTCTCAACCTTCTACCCATTATCAGTATGTCTCCCAACCACTGCAGTAGTATGTATCTCATAACCTTTAGGGTGTACAACCCAAATTGGACCTAATGAATATGTTTATGGATAATATGACCACCTTGGAGTCATCTCTTTTAGGTACTCACAGCATCTTATCATATGACTAGATCTATAATGAGCCCATCCATCCATCTGTGCCTATCAAGCCATATCCTCCCCAATGGGAACTTCTCAAGTTCTCTAAAGTTCAAAGTAAGGAGGATACCCAATATCACCTTAGGTAATTTAGGCATGATTTTTATCTCATCACCTATGATGATGCCCTTCTTCTTTGTATCTTCCCCATGTTTCTAGCTAGTCTAGCATTGGATTGGTATAGTGTCATACCCAAGCACTCTCTTTTTTCCTTCACCCAACTAGCTCAAATTTTCTATCACTGACCTCTAATCCATCTAGATATTTGAGGATGAATCCATTTCTAATTTTTTGGATCATTAAAGGAGCTTGATTAACCAAATTTCCTTTTCCTTGCCTCAACCCAAACTCATAGAGCTCTTTGATCGAGAATGTGACAAGCATATCTCCTCTAAAATACATGTATAAAGATTCTAAACCTTTGATGAAGATTTTACCATGGCACGTAAGTTAGAGAACCAAGCCATTGATGAAGGTAAGCTAAATCTCAAAAACAAGAATTCAACCTATAAAACCAATTAGGCTTATTCCTCCAAGTCAATCAACTAGTACAATACCAACACCAAGAGAAAGGGGACCATGAATGTGGTTGCCCTAAAAGCCACTTTTCTACCTTCTATCAACTAACCAAATTACTCTAGTTCCTCAAATAAAAAATTGAGGAACTAAATCTAGAACAACCAAAAGTAATTCACTCCACTTGGAGAATCATATGCATCCATCTTGGAGAATTTATTGAAAGAAAACAACCTTCAAATTCTTCTTATCAAGCCACCCCAACAATTTAACTCTTCTTTCCCTATACCTAGTTGGTATAACAAGAATGATTTGTGTGCATTTAATAGGGTAATAGAACATGATGTTAGTAGGTGCAACACCCTTAAGAGCCTTGTCCAATCCCTCATTGACAAGGGGGAGCTTAAATTAGACAACCCCAATGTACCATCGAACTAAGCCCTTGACATATTTAGGAAACCCTTCCCAAACCATGCTCCTACCAAGAATGAAAGTGATAATTTTGAGTGTTCTCCTGATACCCATATAGTTAACATGGTCCTTGATGCACTCATTACCAAACTAGCTAGTACCCAATCTTCTAATCCTCTTCCATCTATTAAAATAGTGGACTTACCTTCATATCCTTTGGACACTCAAACTAAGGAAATTCCATCTTCTCCCCATCCACTTATTGAGGTAGTGAAGTCCTCAACCACTCTTTTAGCTGATAAATAGAAACAACCAACCATCACAATCCTATCTTTACCTTAAACTATCAGGCAACATATCCCCCCTTATGAAATTGTTCCCAAGGAGGAAACCCCCTTGTCTACTCCTTCCATAGAGGATCTACCTAACTCTAGCTTTCATCCTTTAATTGAAGAAGAGGACAAGGTTACCATCCCTATGTCCCAACCTATGGACTTATTTTTAGGTCCACCATTTAAGGGATAAAACCAACATACAAACCATTCTTTAAGCTAGTGTAGAAATTGGAATTTATCCCCAACCTTGGCATGGATTGACCCACATTTTGGTATCAATTAAGGCTACTTTATATCACCAAGCAAGAACCTCTAACCATACCTTTAGTAGACCAAACCACCACTTTTACTAGCCAAACTTTTACCCTAATAACCAAACTAATAACAACTTTTACTAATCCAAAAATCCCTCAACCATTCGAGGCACCTAAACCCTAAATGACCAAATCACCTTCTCAAAACAAATCAACCAAACCAAACAAGAACCTTGGAACCTTCCCCTCACTAAGCCTTAGTGACCCCTCCATGAAGGTAGAGCTTGCCTTAATGAAACCATAAACTAAGCACTAAACTAAAGCAACCAAAGATATAAAACCACCCAAAGGCCCTAAGCCCTAAATTTTACCTCCCTCAACCTTTCCCTCTATTCTAGGGCCTAATCACTCTACCTTGAGTAGGAATCCAATATCCTTTACCAAAACCCCACCACCTCTTTTGGTTACACCTTTACAATTTCTCTTTGATGCACCTCTTTTCACCATGCCAATAATACCTAAGCTACCTACCTTGAAATGTTCCACCTCTATCTCATAAACTTCCTTGCCTAAATCAAGGTCATCAACCAAGCACACCACCCTACCCAAAACACCTATCACCAAACCTATCTCCAAAAAACCTCCTACTTCAACCATCAAAGTAAAAATTGATACACCTCTATCACCTTTAAATGAGTCCTAATCGACCATTTTCCATAGGTTATTACAAACATCTTGTTTATACTTACCTCCCATTAGACCCTTTGACCCTCTTACTTCTAAACTTTCCTAGTAAAATGACCACCACATGTGTTCTTATCATAGGACATCTATCCCTGATATGGAATACTATAAAGCTCTCTAGACCATTATCCACCATCTTTATGATGAGGATGATATATTAATAAATGAGACTCTTATGAGCCCCATACCAATCCAACTAACAACCATACCTACCAAATGTTCACCTACTCCTCCACTCTCACCTAAGAGTGAGGATGAGTCTAACCAATCCTCTAGCTCAACCTCTCCTTCTATCCATACTATTAATGTGATCATGAGATCACAGTAGAAAGATAAGTGGAAGGATAAGGTGTCCATTCTTTATACATACCCCCCTTCAAACTCCTAACCAACCTACACCCAACTGTCTCCATCCTTGACTAAACCCAAGGTGTCTATTTTAGGTGCCTCCAAATCTAATCTCTTAAAATACATCAGGAGAGTTATCCTTAAGCAACTTCACCATACCTTGATGAATATGAAATTGTATAAGTTTATCTCTACCTATCCCCATGACTGCTAAGCACTAATATATGCTCTATAATCCATTAAAGTCCAACTCAAGGACCCCCAACCTATAGCAACCTTTATTGGTGCCCTTCAAATTTCCAACCTTATTATCTTCAAGGATTCAAAAATACCTTCCATCCTCCATAAGGACCTAGATCCCCCTCTCTTTATCATATCCTACATCAACCAAACCCACGTCAAATGGGTCATGATTGATGGGGGAGATAGTATTAACATGCTCTCCTCTCATGCCTACAACCAACTCAACTTGTCAGATAATATCATGTCTAAATCAGTGGCCATCCTCTATTCCTTCAATGATACCATGCCCACTACCTTGGGAACTACCATCCTTCATATCCATTTAGGACCCCGCATGCTCCCCAAACTTTTATATGTTATGGAATGTGAATTCTAATACAACATCCTATTGGGATGACTTTGGATTCATTTTATGGGTTGCATTCCCTCTACCCTTCACCATTGCATTAAGTTTGAGCATGAAGACCAAATAATCACCATCTATGTGGACCCAAGTCCTTTTTTGACATGCAACATGACCTATCACCCTAATGATGTCATCATACCCCCATCTAGTACACCCTAACTACTTAAATCCTAACATTCAACCACCAAAGTAGATATCATACCCCCTTCTACTAATGAGGCATAGACTAGTTCCTTTATCCCTTTAGACCAAATCCCCACCAAAAACCCTTTAGAATAAATGTTCTATCATCTTTCACTAGCGGAGTATCTCATTTTATCCCTTGATGCTTTCCCTACTCCTCATGATTATGGACAACTTACCAACCAACTGAGATATGACCCTAATGTGAGGACTGTTATTCCATTCAAACCTCCCCACCATTAGATCCATTTTGTTTATGGGGGACTTGACAAATCCCTTGGAGTTTTTACCACATATCTTCTACCTCGACTATTCATCACCAGTTTCTCTTACCTAGATAATCCAAGATTCACCAAGACATACCTCCATCAGTGTGCTTAGAAAGGCTTTAGTCTTGGGTGGTATGAGCATGCCCACATGAATCAGTCATCATCAAAACTAAGAAGCCTCATAAGAAGTACGGACTTGGTTTTATCCTACCTAATAAGAAACAAGCCAAAAAACCTATCATTATCATTCTTGAAGAAGATGCCCCTTCCTCACTGACCTCACCTTTACTTGCCTGTGAGGATGATGAAATTTTCCCACCTAAACATTTTTTGTCAACATGATCAGCCTTGGACCCCTGACTTATCAAAAGGAAGGGGTAACCATATCCATTACTTTGACCCATCCTAAGATGATAGGAAAAGACTCTCCTATCATTAAAATTATTTAGTGCCAAGATGATGATTCTACTCTCACCTATCTTGGTACCATATATTCTTAAATCCATAAATCCCTTCCTCCCAAGACCTTGACCATGTTGAATGAATCCCCCATGAATATTAATTTGGGCACTCTAGACAAGCCCTATATTATCAAACTTGGTCAATTGCTAAACGTTGAGGAACTTTGAGACTTTCCCCCTTTTTTCCAAGACTGTAGCATAGCCTTTCTTGGTCTTATAGAGACATGCCTAAGATTGACCCCACCATTTCCACCCATAACATAGTCACTCATAGTGATGCCAAACCTATCAAGCAAAAGCTTAGATGCATACACCCTTGCCTAACCCTTCTTGTCAAATAAGAGCTTCAATGTCTTTTATCTATCAATTTCATTCCACCCACTAACTACCCCTAATAGGTCTCAAAATGTTGTACCTATCACCAAATCCATTAGGGGACTATGCATTTGTGTGGACTGTTATGACCTCAACCTCACCAACCCCAAGGATGAATTTTCCTTTACTGAGAATCAAATATCTAGTTGATCTTATGGCTGGCCACGAGATGTTATCTCTCATGGATGGGTTCTTGGGCTATAATCAAATCTTAATTTCTCCCAATGATCAGCATAAAATTGTGTTTACCAACCCATGGGGAATATTCTTCTATATAGTCATGTGTTTTGAGTTAAAAAACGTTGGTGTAACCTACCAATTTGCCATTACATTATCCATAAGATTGTAGAGGAATTTGTGGATGACATTCTTAGAAAATCCAAGCTTTGAAAGGATCATTTATTCATTCTCAAATCATCTTTGAATTCCTTATCCATTACCATGTTTGCCTTATCCCAAAGAAGTGCATTTTTAGGGTCTTATTAGGAAAGCTTCTTAGATTTATTGTCTCCCTTCATAGAATTGAAGTTTACCCTACCAAAATCAAAGCCATCCTAGACATTCTTCCTCCAACCAAACTTAATCAACTATTTAGCTTACAAGGGAAGCTTCAATCCATTTATCATTTCATTTCCCAATTTTTGAACTAGTGCCAACCTTTTCACCACCTTTTGAAAAAGGATGTCCCTTTCAAGTGGAATAGCGATTGTCAAAAGGCTTTTGATTTTATCAAAGAGTACCTTTTGTCTCCACCTATCCTTACCCCTCCCAAGGATTACCAACCCTTTTAACTTTATATCTCTACCACCAACCATTCCCTAGGGGCAATGTTAGCTCACCAAATGAACAACATAGAGAGCAATCCATCTACTACATTAGCACATGTTTGTAGATTACGAGACTCAGTACACCCATACTAAGAATATTTGCTTATCTTTAGTCTTCATGGACACCAAACTTTATCACTACCTCCTTAACCACAAAACCTATGTCATAACCCATATTGACCCACTCAAGTACATGCACTCTAATCCATACCAAAACTAGTGTATGGCCAAGTGGCTCATGATCTTAGTAGAGGTTAATCTTGAGTTACTTTAGCAAAATTCAATTAAAGGGTAATTCATTGATGACTAATTGGCTGAAGAACCATTAATAGACAACCAACCTCCTCCTCTTAAGTTTATTGATGATTCCATTTTGACCCTCTCTTAAGTAGATTTTACCCATCAAGTCACCATGTTCTTTGATGGGTTAAAATGTCAACATGATGGGGGAGTTGGTATCATCCTTATCCTATTTGATGTTTAACCTCTTCCTATATCCTTCAAGATTGATTTTGAATATACCAATAACATGGACGAGTATGAATCCCTAGTGATAGGCCTTCAAATTACCTTAGCTCTAGGATTCAAAATGATCAATATATTTGGTGACTCCCAACTTGTGTTCAATCAAATCAATGACTCCTATTAAAACACTACTTCATCCAATCAACCCCATGATCTACCAACAAGTTTGTTGACACCATGGCTTCCCTTACCTCAAAAATCCCATCTACACCCTTAGACTCTAGGCTATCTATCATTATCCATAGGTTTACCCAAACTTACTATGTCAAACCAGATTCTCCCACCATTTTCAATGTGGAGGAGACCCAACCTAACTTTTGGTATCAACAAACCTTTGACTATCTTAACCTTGGCATAGTTTCTTATGGCCTCTCTAAGAATGCTCAAAGATAATTTATTCAAAGTAACTCATATTATACCATACTAGGAGGTATCCTTTATAAATGTAGCTTTGACAACCTCCTCTTCCATTGCCTACACAGTCATGAATCTTCTCATGCTATCAAGGAAATACATAATGGCATATGTGGTGGATACTTTAGTGGCCTCTTTATAGCTAATCACATCATTCATCTCAGCTATTATTGGCCTACCCTTAACCAAGACTACAATGACTATGTGAAAAAGTGTGTTAAGTGTTAACAACATGCTAATTACTTCATGCACCTAGCCATAGTCTTTGCATTTTACTAATTTTTAGCCCTTTTCACAGTGAGGTCTAGAACTCAATAGTGAAATTAATCCTCATTCCTCATAGTGACACCATTCTATCATTACCATAACCAAATATTTTACCAAGAGGGTAGAAGCTATTCCTCTAGTCTCCACCAAAGTCCAAAATATTGTCAACTTTATCAACCATCATATCATCTGTCACTTCAGTGTTCCTCATAAGATTATCACCAATAATGGTAAATCCTTTAAGAACAAGTAATTCTAGGGTCTATGTGATGCATTAGACATTAAGTTAAGTTTCTCCTCACCCTATTTCCCTTAATTTAATGGATAGGTAGAAGCCTCTAACAAAACTCTTAATAACATGCTAACTAAATTGGTCAATGAATCTGGTCAATATTCGCATTTGCACATCCTCTTTACCTTGTGGGCATATTTCACTAGAATTCAAACCCCTATGTCTGCTACCCCATTTTCTCTTGTGTTTAGAGCTAAGGATATCTTACCTCTAAAGGTCCAAATCCATTCTCTTCACATATCTTTAAAATATCTCATTTTTGAGAGTGACTATCATCAGCACCATTTAGCTCAACTTGAGCTACTCAATGAGCATCACCTAGCATCTCTCACCCATCTCCATGTCTATCAAGAGCACATCAAGCATGCCTATAAAAAACACCTTAAAGTGTAAGAATTCATCATTGGAGACCTTTTCCTAAAGGAAATCAACATGTCACTAATATGGAGAAAAAAAATGGGGCATGTTTGATTTTAATTAGCTTGGACCTTACATTATAACCCATAAGTATGGATCAAGATCTTACCAATTGTCTTCTCTTAAATTCCACCTAGAGCCTGAGCTCCCCAATGCTTCACATTTACATCCATTTTTTTGTTAATAAGGATCAAGTCCACCTTTTGTCTAACTTAAGCTCATCCCTTTCTATCCACCCATATTCCATTTCCCTATTTTAGGGATAATTGATTAAAGATGAATCATGTGACTATATATCATAGTCATATCCTGATCTTGAACAATGGGTTTCATAACTCTACCTTTGGCATGGTCTCATGGTACTTTCCACCCCTTTTCAAGATGGGTCTCCATGGTCATTGTCACTTAAACCTCTCTTACACCTAATCAACCTTATTTTGATTTTAGTTTTGACTTCATGAAGGTGAACCCTAAATCCTATATAAGCAAATCTATGTCTAAAAAAATCAGAGCAATTAAAGTAAAAAATTCCATATCACTAGAAATCATGGGTCATTCTTAGCATTTTTAGATTGCTTCCTTGAAGGATAGATATTGAAAATTTATTTGAAATTGCCAAATATAAGGTAGACTACTCCCTTGAAGGAAATATATCAAAAGCATTAAACAAAGAAGATAAACTTAGACCACTCCCTTAAAGGATGGTTGAGTAAAATATTTTTCAAAAGCAAGCAATTTTTTGGAAGCTTCCTGCATCGATCAAATTCCCACATAAAATAATAAGTAATAAACCCACTATAAAAATCATAAACCAAAGCAAACTAATCTCAAAATCCATAATTAGCTCTCAATTAGCATAATAATATAGAAGTCACAATTAGATTTCACAAGTCTACTTCTCACATCAATAAGTCTACACAATTTAGCATAGACTTGTTTATACTAACTCTTTGGACACCTATAGAAGAGGTATGTTAGTCTCAAAATAAGGTTCCATTTTCACCCATCTCCCTTCTTCACTATAAGAAAGGGATTTTGAGCTTACTTAACATTATGTGGTCAAGACACCTTTTAACCAACTAATGAATGCTAATGCAAAGCATTCAAAGGGTTTATGTTCATTAAGCCAATCTAACTTTGATTTTATTTTAGTCCTTGTCAATGAAGAAGCATCATGACTATTTGATATTTTCATTATGACATTTGTCTCTTGATTATGTTCTTTGGTCTCCTATCTAGTGTTGTTAATTAAACTACTTCATGTGCTTCACCTTAAACAAAATAATAGCAACCATAATCATAATAGACATATCCATGTGTGTCATAAGCAACATCATAATCATAAACATAATCATAACAAGTATAAAATCATCACATGTTCAATAAAATAACCAACTATTTTCCATCACATTTCTACACCTAAATAATGAAGCATATATTCATTAAAAATTAACATGTCGTAAGCAACCAAGAAATATAACCATAAATCAAAACCATCTCATGCCTAGCTAAGAATATATCAGTCTAAAAAACCAAATCATAAGCATAATCAATAAGCAATGTAAATAACACATCATAAGAAATAAACATCAACATCAAATCATATACCATAAGTATGAGCAATAAACAAAGATCACATATATATAACTCATTAGTCAAGTAACATCATAATGTGTATAGATAAGTAATACATGTCATAATATAAGTATGTCATGCCCCCAAGGCACCACTACCACTAGCTCCACCTACACTACCATTTCCATTTGGTACCAATCCTCTTTGGATGCCTACCTATCCCCCCACTAAAGTGGCCCACTAACTTGGAGTCACCATAGCTACCCCACCTACTAAAATAGCCATATACTCACCCCATCAAGGCTCTTGTGGATACTATGTTAGAATAATGGCCTTTTAATACCTTAGATCCTCCACTATGGCCAAATACCATGCCATAGGGATCATACATGGTGGCCCTCCTACTAGTGCTACCATAGCTTCTACCCTTTATCTCCATCCTAGGTCACCAAACCTAGAGAGGTTATGGCATGATCTCTGTCACCTATAACAGTGGCAATCTGACCCTATAATTTCATAATTTGACCCTAAAATGTGGTTACTTATCCCTGTAACTATTTAATCTATGCCTATGTAGCAACCAATGCTGCCCCTACCTGTCCATTAGGACTACCTCCCTACACATACACCTGTGGACCCCTACTAACTGGATCCACATCCATAGCCTATCAACCCCCATCATCCCACCCAAAAATAGCCACTACATAAAGTGTTTGGTACCATATTACATAACCAATAATAAAATTGACATCATCAATCTCAACTCTAATAGGTAGCTCCTCATGATCTAGGACAACCTCCTCTAGCTATGGCTAGGGTAACAAAATCTCTGCATCCTCCCTCCTATACCTCAAGAATGGACCTAGGATCCCTTACACTAGGCCAAAATTCCTCCAAACTCTATCAAATGGGATGAGCTCAGTCTCGCCCTCTCTCCTCCCATAGGTCCATCTCCAACTATGCAATGACAATGAATGACGGTTATAGAGGGCCCACCTAGGAAAGCCAACATATGGCCTCTAGACCATGTCCCCCATAATTAATCCATCTAATGTATCTATAAACCAATTAATGTCTATATTACCTCCTCTAATTCCTATCAATGTATAGTCTCCCCTCTATCACATGAAGCTCACTCTAAAATCCATTTGGGCGTATCCCTCCCATGGTAGCCCCAATGGTCTTAGAACCCTAATATGCTTGTATGCCCAATAATGGAGCATAAACCTAATGTTAATCCCATACCTTCTATGATCTCAAAATACCTAGAGCTCCCATATATTTGAACTAGTAAAATTGGTGCCCATCCAAACACCATCCTGCCAAGTAGCATTTACACTAGCACACCTAGTAGTAGATAAAGAAACTAGCCACTACTTGAATCTGGTAATGCAAAATAGGAAACTACCATCATCATCATAGTCATCAATTATATCTCATCTAGAGCCCTCTACTATAATGGCCCATACCTAAAGCCACTAGAATGCTACCTAGCATAGGTCTGATTCTTACCATATAAAAGATCCATCTACTCATCCCTCTCCTTGTTCTCTATGTGATATATTAGCTCCCTTTGAATAGATAGTCATGTAATCCTAAGCACATCCTCCAATATGATGGTCATATCTCTTATTGATAGGATTAAGGTGTTCATGGATGGATCCCATCTCTCGATGATGGGCATGATCATTACTATATCTCATAACAAGCACTAGTAGTGTCTCATGGATCTGAGGCCAACCTCTCCCATGTGTGTCTAATCATCCTTGGTCATCCCTCCATAGATCTCTATAAAGATCCTAGGAATTTGATCCCTCATCTAGATCTAATCTTGTACCTAGAAAAATTAAAGTTGGAATGCACACTTAATTTTCCATTACCATTGCTCATTCCCAAATTGACCTCTCTATTTACCTACACCCACCTAAATCAACCTATTTCAATACTAAACCATAACCATTACCTCTATAGACTTATCTTTCACAACCCTCACCTACCAAACTTTTTAACACCTATCCTAACTTATCAAAAAAACACCTAACTCCTTTTCAAATAAATACCTAACCCAAGCCACAACATTTTCAATCAACCTATCATATCCTACACTTAGAACACTAATCTTTTACAAACACTTCAACATATTCTATTAGCACACTTCTTCCCTAAATCCCTCGATCATCAATGGTCATTATTACTATCAATGGTCAAATGACCATTCAGCTTTGGTAGTCAATGGTCAAGTAGAACTATTGATGATCATTGTATGTGACCACTGGCATTGAAATACCTAACCCTACCATACCTAAAAATTACTAGAACAACATAATTTTAAGAAATAAGCTATCTATTTCTACCCTATAACCTACCCCCAACCCAAATACCCCATCAATTTAGAATTTCATTAGTTCATTTTTTCAATCACAATCAAAACCTAAAAACTAGGTCTAAAACCTTACCCAACATAACCACACACTACCAAATTTAATTCCAACACACCCAAATTAACTAAATTAACAATTTTAAAAACACCACCTACCTCTTTCCTCAGCCTCTATTGAGGACAAACCCACATCCAACTTCTTAGCTAGATCCTTACCCACACTACATCTCAATCCCAGGAGATCACCTTGATACATGATTCTAACCAATTAACAATCACCAACTCAGCTAAACACTCAATCAAACCTCTCACAAAATGCCAAATTTCCTAGAGCATGTAAAGCACATAATTTGAATATCAAAAAGTAAAAATGATTTTTCATCTTCACTTTTTATGTTCTAAACTTTTAGGGTTTTCCCGTAACCATCGATGGTTAAGGTGACCATCAATGATTGATCTTGGGACCCTTGATCATCAATGGTTAATAGGTCCTCATGTTAATTTTTTTTCCAAGCACTTATACCTAAGTACTAGATTTTTATGTTTACCTTCTTTAGCACACCAAAACTAACCTATAGGTGATTACCCTTCTTTGACTAACTACTAGACCATGTCTACCTTGACATTGTCCATTTTACCTGACCACCTTACCACCTCACTATTGGTCCATTTTGACCCAATTGGCATGCATTTTGTGACACTTTTTGCATGATCCTTTAACCATAGTGATAACATTGCCATGTTAACCTTTTTGAACTCATACCACCTAATTCTTACCTAACCCACTTGTGTCTTTTTAGGAGCACTTCATACCTTGGATACCCACCAAACACTAGCCTTGTTTAGGAGACTAACAGGTGTACCCAATTGCCATGCCTAATTTTGGTCACAGAGTACATTAGTCACTTATCCCTTAACATCAACCTTTATTATTATTAACCATGGCACCCTTATCTTTGTACAATCTTGGTTATCATACCTTTTATCACACTTCACATGCTTGTTTATTCTTTAGTTTCCAACCTCTCAACCACATTCATAACTTTCACCTTCATCATCACCCTTATCAAACCCACACCTAATTTTTCTTTACCTCATCACCTCCCAGTTTGAGGGAGAACACCTCATCCCATACTCAGGATAATCGAACCTTCTATCAGCATCTATTTTGTTTTGCATCTAGTTAATTCTAAACCACATAAAAAAGGGGAAAAATGTAGACACTAAAAATATGTAAACCATGATTTTGAATGTCATAATACCTTAGGAACCCCTTGGGATTATTCAACTCTCTAACCCCTAACCAAACCTAACTCATAGTTATTTTAACTTAACTAGCTTAACCTAGCCTTTACCATAGATTTTACTTATTTTACCCTTCACCCTCAACTGCCAACAATCAAGTTGAATGTCAATGGTCACCTTGACCATCGATGATGAGGGTCCACCTCCTTAAAAACTAACATGCAAATCATCTTCCTTGATTTTCTAAAAATAACTTATCTAAATCTTGTTGTGAGCCATTACATGAGTGAGTTATAATTAGGAATCCCAGTTCATATGCTATTATAACTCTCTTACCATACTTCTAATAAGAGAGGAGTTGGGAGGTGAATCCCATCTGTAACTATTATCAAGATCTTGTATATACAATATTTTATTTTTGTAGGCCAATCATTTATCAATAATTCAGTGAACCAGATACCACATTAGAGAATCAATTTGTTTTTGCCTCTCCACCAAGTTCTTAGGTACCGTTACTCTATCAAAATCAAGCTATATTCCATCAATAGATCAATTACCTCAACCATCCACCCAATATACTTTTGGTAAGATAAGTACTTATTTCTCAATACTCATTTTCTTTATTTCCATTTCATAATCAACCTAGGTCTTACCCATCTCTCAAAATCCATATTTTAAATCTCATCAATCAACCTTTTTACCAACCCAGATCCATATACAGTAACCATCGATGGTGGACTCAACTACCAATGGTCTATCTAACCATTGATGGCCACCTTAACCACCAATGGTTAGCTCAACCATTGACAATCACTGTGGTAGTAAAAACTAGCAAGTTGTTTTCACCTACCTACGCCCAATAAAACCTAATTTTATATGTTCATGCCTATTCATAGACCCCCATGTAATTTTTTGAAGCAAACCCTAACCCTCTAGCAGTAGTTTTGTTTATTTTATCACTAATTTAAGTATTTCTAGTCTATTTTCTAAGCAAGCATTCTTATGTTTAATCTTAGTACCCTTTATTTTATTGATGCAAGTACTTTCCTTTCTATTTTATAAACTTAATTTTTTTTTAAATGTGGATTAATATCTCGTAAAGAAGATATCACTTATATGATCTAGCTATCACTAGGAAACCCACTCAACTATCTATCTAACAAACAAGTTTTCTTTAGTGCTTTTTAATTTATAGGTCATCCTCCCAAGCTAAAGAGGAACTCTTCATAGTATTCTAATTCAACATGTGCACAATCAAATAGGTTTTTCAACCATACCCATATTTATTTTCTTCTTTTCTTTTTACCCAATAATAAGCAAGAAATTCATTGAAACACCACCACTAATGAAGAGTTGAGAAAATATAAAGAGATGTTGACCAAGTATAAATATGTTGTAGCATGGTCATATGAGTAATTTAAGATCTTTGATCCTAGAGTCATAACTCATACCATACCACTAAAAGAAGACTACAAGCCTTTTAGGTAGAAACAAAGACCAGTTAACCCTATCTTAGAACCTTTAATGTATAAAGAGGTTAAGAAGCTGCTAGATGCCAAGATAGTTTTTCCCATTAGACATTCCACTTGGGTAGCTAACTTAGTACTAGTCAAGAATAATAATGGGGAAATAAAATTGTGTGTAAACTTTAGAAATCTAAATAGAGATTTTTAAAAGGATAACTATCCTTTGCCTTCTCTTGATCAAGTTATCCAAATTGTTAGTGGTTCTATAATGATGTCTTTTCTTGATGATTTTTTAGGACATAACCAAGTGACTGTAAACAAGGAACACAAATTAAATACTACATTCACTAATAATTGGGGTACTTTTACCTAAAAAATAATGCCCTTTAGACTTACAAATGTAGGTGCAAGCTTTCAAAAAGCAATGGACCATGCTTTCCAAGGGTTGATAGGTAAGTGCATTATCATTTACATGGATGACTTGACTATATTGTCTAAAAATAGGGAGAATAATATCATGCACTTACAAGAGGTATTTGAAATATGTATAAGGTATAGAATTTCTCTCAATCCTAAGAAAAGTATTTTTTATGTTACTAAGGGAAAATTATTAGGACATGTTATAACTAAAGAGGAGATTTCTATAGACCCTGATAGAGTAGATGCTATATCAAAAATAGAACCCCTTAATAATAGAAAGGAATTAAAATATTTTTTTGGGAAGATCAACTTTGCGAGAAAGTTTATTTTTGGTTTTGTAGAGATTGTAAGAACATTGAATGATATGTTGAAGAAAGAAGAAAAGATCATTTGGAATGAAGATACAAAGAAAGCCTTCAAGGACAAAAGAAGTAATAATGTAGACACCAATATTGATAAGTCCTAATTTTTCAAAAGAATTATATCTTTATTGTTTTGCTTCTAACTATAAATTTGCAATTATCCTAATTCAGAAGATAGATATATGTGATCATCATATTTCCTTCATGAGTACCAATTTTAAAATTTTTGAGTTGAACTATTCACTAATTGGAAAATAGGCATGTGCTTTAGTTAAGTCAGTGAATAAATTTAGGCATTATATTCTTAGAGATAAGGCCTATGCAATACTACCAGACACTACCACTAAGCTCATGCTTATCCAATGTGAATTAGGGGAAAAAAGGGGTAAGTGGATGTTTGTACATCAAGAATATGATCTATAAATTAATATTACTAAATTGTTAAGGTGTCAAGGACTCATTCAATTAATTTCCAATATTAATCCCAAGTTAAGTATCATGTAGATAGACTAACAAGGTTATCAACCCAATGATTAGTATGACACTATTATTCATTTATTAATCAATGTAAATTGTCCTACAGGGTTGACTAAGGAGTAAAGGAGAGATTTAAGTCTCAAGATAGCTCATTTCCTAATCAACAATGGAGTGGTTTTTAGGAATAATCATGAAGGGATATACCTGAGATATGTTTCCAAAGAAAAACCTAGTGAGATCCTAAGTACTTTCCATGATAATCTTGGAAGTGAACACCCATCAGAAAGGAAAACATCACATAAGATCCTTATATTGACCTACTATCTTTAAATATGCTCAAAAACATGTGATATGATGTCATCAGTGCCAAATATTCAATATTAAATAACCCAAGGTAACCATGCCATTGAAGCTAGTGATGATCAATAAACCCTTTTCTTAGTGGGTATTAGATTTTGTGAGGGTCATCAACCCTAATTCTTCAAAAATACATAATTATTTACTCACTATTATTGATTAATGCACTATATGGATAGAAGTAGTGGAAACCAAACAATGTAGGACAAAAGATGTGATTGAGTTCTTGAAAGAGTATATATACAATATTTGGAACACTAGTATCTCTAGTTTGTGATAATAGATCTGCCTTCATATCCATTGAGATGACTGAGTGGGCATATGAATATAATATTGTTCTCAAGTTTTCATCAAACCATTACCCCCAAAGTAATTGGGTTTTTGAGAAAACCAACAAAAATTTGATGAAGGCTATCAAAAAGTCTATTTTTGACAAACCAAGAACCTAACACAAGTTACTCAAGCAAACCCTATGGGATGATAGAAAAAGATTCAAACAAGATCTAAAGGCATCACCATTATTTCTTGTGTATGGTCAAGAACATATATTCCCCATCAATATTAAGTTTCCAACATACAAGTTTATGCAAGAGTGCATGGAAGGAGAAGATCAAAATTTTGCATGTTTAAGGTTACTTGACATAATTCATATGAAAGAGGCAAGATAGGAAGTTTTTTCTAATTTTAGTAGAAATCAAACCATAGTGAAGAGATGGTTTGATAAATGTTCTAAAATTAAGGTGTTCATATAAGGAGACTTGGTTCTTCTTTGGGACAAAGCATCTGAACCTAAGGGAAAGCATGGAAAATGCATACCCTTATGGGTTGGCCCTTTGTAATACTAGGAGACAACACCTTAAATCTCAATTATTTGCAAGGATCAAAGATCACATTACCAATAAATGGGCAATATCTCAAGTACTACTTCTCTACTACTCCACCTCAAGTATACATGGAGTAATCTATAAGACTAGTTAGGATTAGTGTGGGCAGGTTTAGATTAGTTTCTTTCCTATTTCTTTCCTTCATGTTCCTTGTTTGTAAATAGTGCATGTAAGTATTTTTTTCTTCTTGTTATTTGTTTGCATATTGTGTGTTTCCTTTCTTTTATTTGTTCCTTGATTTCAATAAGTCTTTTAAATATAGTCCTTAAGCTCCAATGCATGTAATTGCTCAAAGGTCAATAAATATGAAAAGTAGATATAATTTCTCTAAATGTTATCATGGATATTTAAATATGAGCTTTATGTTATATTTTTGAGAAGTTGGTAAGGGCTGGTATCTAGGATGGTTGTTCCTAAAATATTAAACTAGGTTCTTCATCCAAGTCTAATTCTAATAAGTATTGCTTATGTAGGATGAAAGTTTGAATTATTAAGACAAAGTCATGTTTGCACTTAAAAAACATTAATTACCTAGGACAAAGTTTACAACCAAGGCTAATTTTCTAAAGATCAAACATCTAACCAAATCCTAAAACCTACCTACTATGGTTCCTAAACTTTGTTAGAAATCAAAACATATCTAAAAAATACAAAAATAAGATATTTATTATAGAATTCAAAAGCTTTCTAAGCCAAGTTGATTCTAGTAATCTTCATCAAGGTTATGGATGCCTAGCTGGCAATGGAGCAAGGCCTTGAATGGAGCCAAAGGTATCTCTATTCGAGCTATGGATGCCTAGTTGGTAGTAGAGCAATGCCCAAGCCTTCCCTAAGCTAAAGCATGAATCTTAATGAATAACTAAATATTTTATAAGTAAATGTTAATGGTCAAGGTCATGAATATGGAAGTTATTCTATAAACCCCATGGCAATCAATAAGTGGAATCAAAGCACACACATAGCATGGCTATGTTTTGATGTTTGATCCTAATTTTTTATGTGTGAGACCTATCTTAATTATGGCTTGATATTAACTATAGTAACTAATCATGTGAAATAAGTAGCCTAGTTATTAGTCTAAACTAGAGTCTTTAAGTTCTAACATGTGGTAATGTTTCTCCTAGAAGTCACCATTTTTTGATGTCAATATGCTCCTATTTCTAAAAATGGGGACCCTTGTTTCAAAATTTTAAAAATTTATGATTTGAATTGAAAATGCCACTTGATAAAAGTTCTTTATCTAAAGATCATCCACACCTAGTTCTCAGTTAGCTTAATTGGCATGTCTCTATTTGATCTTTATCTTATTTTTCATAAGGTTGTTAATGGTTGTCTTTTATGTTTCCTGGTTATAGGCCTAATGGAGTCTCAATATTGTGGACAATGTATAGGGTCTTGATATTTGATGATAAATTAAATCTTTGATTTGTCATTGGTTCTTAAGTGTTCAATTTAATTCATATTTTAGCATCTATAAACCCTTAATCCAATTATTTTAGCCTAAGCCTTTTAAATTTGAATTCAAATTTATGTGGGGTCACTTTATTTGAAAAATGTGGGAATGATTTATATTCATTTAAAACTTAATTTATATTTTATCCTAAGGTTTTATCGTGTTTATCAACCTGAATAAAACCATAAACTAAAAGTTTAGCCTATGTTTCTATATTTCTAGAGCCTTGTTTTATTTTACTATCTGCAGGATAGATGGTGCACATTTTTTTAAGTAAATTTAATCTAATGGTACAAGATTAGAGTTGAAAATTGAAGACATTACCCTAATTTAAATCTCAATCATATTCTTAAATATCAACATTATATGGTTGAGAGTACACATTCTAATCAATGGTGTGTATCAAATCAAAGCTTCAATGGAGCCCCAAGACAAGTGAGAAGGTGACAAGTGTCACAATTTTATCAAGATAACAATAAGCATCTAATGGCATTCAACCCCTTAGATTAAGATTTGGTGGAGTGTGTTTGATCATCCAAAGATGATTTGATGGTGTGAAGTGATAGTTGAAAAGTCATATGATTAATCACAAAGATGACAAGTGTCATGATTGTAATGGATAGTTAAAGCTTGAGCATTACCCTAGAGATCAATGGCGTGAAACCAAATGTACTCATTTCAATCAATGGTGACCATTTAGTCAAAACTTTAATGAATCCCTAAGAAGAGTAAAAAGGTGATAAGTGTCACCATTACAAAGATTGAGATACAAAATAAATGGCTCATAGAGCAAAGGATAGAACCTAGAGGATCTAAATCAATGGTGTGCATTAATCTATGTAACCATGATCCAATGGTGTGTATTGAAATTTGAATTTTCAAAAGGCCCAAGGATAAATGAGAAGTTACCACATGGTGTAAAGACATTGGATCAGATGGAAAATGATAGTTGGAATAATAGAGAAATCCCAAAAAAGTGACACATGGCATAATCTCAGACACTAAGCATAAAATTGACCAATAACATCCTACCATTTGGATCCAAATCAATGGTGAAAGGTGAGGTAGACTTTTCAACAAGCCAAGACCCAATGAGATGTTGACACATGTCTTAAAGGATAAATAGTCACTTTTTAAATATTAATGAGCTATATGACATGATGAATCCACATAAGTGCCAAGTTAGACTAAGAGATTTTGTGGACCCATGAAAGGCAAAGGTATAAATACATGATCTAAAAAAAATATAAGGCATGAAAATAATTTTTTGAACTAGATTTTACCATTAAAGCACTTGAAAACCTTCAAAAATCCTTAGAAAGTACAAAATCCCTAATTCAACCTTGCATTTATTGTAATCAAACTAAATAACATTGAATTATTGCCTAAGCAAGGATAATTCAATATAGAATCAAATTACACTCTACTAGTGAGAAATTTAATCAATTCATAGCCATGGTAGCTAGGAAGGGTGTTTCAAAAGAACATGTGGAGATCTATCTGACCATGGATGTTGAGGGTAGGATTTTTAAAGATACATAGTTTGATGTCACTAATCTAAATATAGAAGACAATAATTGGTCTAAGATTTTCTATACCATTGAAGACCAACCCACCATCACTTGAGAAGAAGAGAATAATATGTTTTCCAAGACGCTTTACTATGACATAGTTGAAATACAAATGTTGGGCATACATTATGTGGTAGTAAAACCCAAGGTACTTCATTGTATCAACATTCTTTCTCTTATTTTTAAAGATGGTAAAATTGATAAAGGAATGTTAATCAATGAACATACCCATAGAAATTTAGCCTATATTTTTGATGTATCATTTAAAAACTACTATAAATTTCCCAAACCCTAAGTTGACCTACCCTCTATCAATGTCTAGGCCCAAAAGAACAATTTGAAAGACATTCTAGTCTTGTGTCTATATTTTGGGAACTAGGTCTTTTTAGAATTCAATAAGAACATCCCAATTAGCTAATTTAACCCTAAAATTAGGATGATTATGACCATGCTAAATAGATTATGTGTAAATTCAACCACTACTTATGTAGACCAAGTCTAGGTGCCTATAGTCTAATTCATAGTTGAAATGTAACAAACCCATCCTCTAGGTGAAATTATCTACATTTATTTGAGTAGGATACAATCAAAAAGAAGAAAAGTACCCATTTTTTCATGATATCATACCTTTTAGATGCCCTTTATGCAACAACAAAGATTCCCAACTAGAGGGAATGGTCACCCAATAGGACACAGATAGTCTCCCAATATTATTTCAAGTTGCACATATTCAAATAATGAGATCACATCTAGTTCATCTGTGACTACATCTATCATGCCCTTAGTGAGGCCATAACTAGTCATCCCATAAAGAGAATTAGCCCACTAGTCAATAATTATGTTGAAGCTATGGGAGATAGTTGGTTGTATCTAGATTGTACAATCATCAGAATTGATGGAACTTAAAACCAATCTCTCAACCTACCCATCCATGTACCTAATAAGTTGGTAGAATATGAGGTAGCATATTAGTTATTCCATGGCATTGATGGCTTATGCAAAACCAAGAATAAAGGGCTCCTCCATAACCTCCTAATAACTATTAATAGAACCATATTCAAACAATGAGAAAACATTAAAGCAGCAGCCAAACATATAACATCCTTCAAAATAAAAATTAATGAGCTCATTTAGTGGGACCCTCATCTAAGGGTAAAAGAACATTTGAAAATTAAGAGAATAAATATACCTTATGATCATCAGCCTGGGGCTTTTAACCTTGTATACACAAAAGCATCTTCATATTTTGAGGCCACTAAAAGAATAAAATACCACAACTTGAGGCATGAATCCAGGTTAGAAAAAAACCAAAAGGTAGATGACATATGGTAATTGGGGCATAAATAATATCATTTATGAGGTAGTACATCAGCTAGACCTCCATCAGATCAACCCAAAATAGAGTACAAACCTAAGGCATAGATGGAGCAAAGACTAGAGGAAAGAATTCTTGATGAGATTGTATCTTCTTTATCCCAAGCAGAGGAACAAAGATCACCATTGTAAGATATTCATATGGTAGCATTAGACCCTGATGAGACTATAGAGGATGCACTCAAAATTTTATCACTAGCCTATAAATTAGATGTTGAATAAATGGAGGAAACAAAGGAATAAAAGGTGAAGGAAGTATTGCATCTAGTTCTTGTAGATACCCCCAAGAGAAAAGCTGAGTTGGCCATTGTTCTAGTAAAGGCCAAGAAACCTAAGGTAAATTTCACTCCTATTTTGGGTGAATTTAATCTCTTTAGTGAATAAAATTTGATTTATGGACCAACCATTCTAGAATGGTTCATCTATGGACCTAGATTACAAAAAGTACCCACTTTGCATCATCCTTGGGCTATGATGCAAGAGATCAACATCCCTATACATGATGAAATTAATACATGGATATTTTCCCTACAAGAGGAAGAGGAAATAAGGTTGGATAATCTAGGAGAGTCAAGTGGAGCACAAATGGAGATCCTAGCTCCACATGTAACACAATCCTCAATTAGTGTCAAATTTGACCCCAAAATGGCTAGATTTTAGAGAGTAATAGAGAAAAAGGTCATGGTTGGTGGAGAGGAGATCACTTTTTAGAAACTAGAACCATTGACCAATTTGAATCTATTCATAAGATAGAGGCCTGGAAAAAACTATATATTTGAGAATAATGTGCTTGAATCATCTCAAGCACATTTAGTATAATTGTAAGCTACCCTCAAAGGCATGCATTATCAGAAAGAGAATTTAGAAAAACAATTTATATTTTCAATCTTAGATGCTATGATAAGGATGTTTGAGTCATCTTTATTTGATATGTTCAAATATTTAAAATCAATTAGGACCAAATAGAATGTGATGAACCAACAAGGCAATGTGGCCAAGAATCTAGTTCACCAATGGTAAAATTCTAGAAATAAAGTAAAGGATTTGATCAGTATCTTAATAGAGGTTAAAATTAATAGATTTGAAACAATTAGTTTAGATTATCTAAACATGGCCATGGTAGTATTAGTTGATAAAATCAAAGGTTTGATCAAATGGACCAAGAACTTAGAAGAACTTCATGAAGATGGCAAGCAACTAATGGAGCAGATACTTGGGAGCATGATCATAAATCCCACTAATCTCATCCCCACAGGGCTAATCACTAATGAATAATTCATTTTAAAATCTTCTCAAGTTATGAAATAAGTGAGAAATCAAAGCCAAGGAAGGATTAGGGCTGACAATAGTAGGATCTTGGACACGATCTTGAATTTTGAAGAAAGGATTGGAAATGTAAGGAGAATTAAGGAAGCCATGAAAAAGGATGACAAATACTTTAGATACCTATAAGATCAAAAGGATGGACTCTTCATGGAGTCTGTTATCAATCTAAAGTTAATAGATGAGCAACATGCTAAGGTAATGAAAATCTTGCAATAGGGCACTTCATCAACACAGGAACATCAGGGTCAAGCTAGTTGATTTAGGATATTCATTTTGTAAATTAACATATGTAATATTTTGAAAAGAGAATATTCTTATTTATAAAGACATGCATAACTTGTAAATCACACTACCTATAGGTTAGTCAGTTGGAGTGTTTAAAGGGTTATAAAATGATTCTAAGAGGATAGTTGTCCTTAACACTTGATATGATTAATTGGTGTACCTCATGAATTACCTATATAAAGAGTATTGTTCATTTTTAATATGGGGGGAGTTTTGAGCAAGAATACTTGTGATAATTTTGGATCAATTAATGCAAACATGGAATTTTGATAAGTTTGTCTCATTTTTTTGTATGAATTACATCATGGCTTCTCTCTCAATTATCTAGTTTACAATTTAGATTTGAATGATTCTTATCGATTCCTAATGTGTACTCTCCAAATGTAGAGTTGTTAACTTATGCTAATGATAGGTTGAATGAAAGTTCTTAGGTTTATTTAAATTTCTATGTTCTTCTTGTGAATGTGTTTATGCTATTTACTTATAGGATTAAATCTTCAAAGCAAATCAAGTTCTCATTTGCATTTTTTCATTTCCTTATATGTTTCCCTGATGTGTAGTAGGATTTGACCTTATGTTATTTCATGTTATACATTGGTTTTAAGTACATATTTGGACGATATTTGAACTTTGTCATAATATGTATGTTAAATATTATCAAGATCAACATGTTCCCTCTCTGCCCTACCCTTCCTTTTGCTTTTTCTTTGATCCATTCACTATATATTAGCTTTATTATGAATATCCATCCTAGCTTAGACTTAGATTTGGTTCTTTGAGAATAATTTTCTTCATTTAGCTTAGATTAATCTCATTTTCAAAGGTTAACTAGGTAATCTATGGTTGCTCCCAACAACCAAATGTTATAAATATTGTGAAATAGTTCACTTGTTCTATCATTATTCCACCAAAGATAACAAGATTATCACAACCTAAAACTCATGCATTATATTTTATTTGAATCCAAAAATGATTAGTGTTTCATAAACACTTAGAACCTCCTGTGATACACATACATGCATCAATAAATACCATTATATTCTCTTCAATGCATGATGCATGATTCCTAAAAATTTGGCTCAATAAAACATGAATTTTAATGCCTATTTGAGCCTATACTCCTTAATTCATTTAATAATCAACTCATAACCAATCATTCTTATATTGAAACTAAGAATTAAACTGAACTACAGCACAATTCAGAAATACAAGATAACTATATCAATAACAAGAAAATAATAATAATAATAACTTACCCACATGCCAAATATGAAACACAATACATCCACCAAGTATTTTTTTGGTAGAGGATATTTAGATTCCTTTCCAAAAGTGATTAACAATACATTGAAAAAACATTAATTTATATTACAATGTCAAGAAAAGTTACAAGTAACCTTATTGCCTCACAAATCATTGGCACTACTACATATCCTTAAATAAACCATTTAAAAACTTTGAATAAATAACCCAATTAATTATGCACTCCTGAAATCATTACTTGTGCATGAATACTGAAAACTAAGTGAAATTTGAGCCCTTCCATATGGTGGTATCCGTACCCACCCCATCCATCAATCTATCATTTCAAGAGTCCACCAAATAAAGGTCAAAAGTTATAAAATAAAATGAGAGTAAATATTTAGAGAAGGATTACAATTTCATAAGGGTTAGGGTTTGAACACATGGCCAACTAAACATAAATAAGAAACTGAGTAGAGCATAGTCCAAATAAATAGAGATGAATAACACATAATTCCATATAGCCATAAAAAATATTTGTGGTTATGTTATCATTATTCCATGCACATATATGCCATATAATGGAGAGATGAACCAAATAATCCTTTAACCACAAGGGCTTCTCAAATCAAACATACAAGTTCATATTCATCAACATTTTGATTCATATCTAAGTGAAATAGCTATGGTATGAGGAAACTCTAATGAGTTAAATGAGATGTTTTCAAGGAGAATGAGATCTCTCCATTTAACCATTACATTCACATGGGATTTCCTTAGTAAACCAAAATAATATTAGTAGCTAATGCACAAAAGAAAATATTTAAAGGAAAAGAAAACTTACTTGCAATGCCCAAATTTTGTAACTTTTCTCTTTTCACTACCTTATTCCTTTCCTCTTCCACTTTATCTTCCAATACTTTATCAACATTGTGTTATTTTTTTATTTGTTTTGGAACCTTCCTAATTGACATAAAACCTTACCCCAAATTCCATGCCCACCAATACAACATCAATGCCTCTGTAGTATGGATACCAAAAATAGCTTATAAACCCATCATGAAAATGACCAAAATATAAGTTTAAGAGATATGAAACTCTATTTTTTATGCACACACTATTCTATATATTCTATTTTCCCTATGGATTCAAGGTCAACCTTCACAACAAAAATTATAACCAAGCAATTTCCCTCTCCATGAAAAACCCTAATAATCATACAATGATGATTTTATCTAACTAAACTCAAAGGTCCAAGCCATAGTATGATATACTCATGACCCCATCATGGGTTGAATGAAAATTCCCCTGCCCCCAAAGTACCTACCATGTAACCTAGGACCATTCCAAGTACTCATTATGATATCCTTTTTAAAACAACATATGATCAAAATATTAATACATCCCAAAGTACTAACTTGGATTATGAACCTTTATAAACCATTGAAAGCTAGTGTTGCTCAAGATAAAAAAATAAAATGGATTGGAAATGTAATAATAATTCATATAATCATAGTGAACATAATTGGATATAAGCCAATGATGGCATCTTAATAAATAATTAAAATGACTATACACAACACTAGGACAAGAAAAAAACATGGAATCACAGAGGTGAATGGTGGACACACAATTTGATATCTCTTTTAACCTTATGCTCATTTACCTATATGACATTACCATGCTAGTTTGATGAATATTCAAATCCCATACCTAGCTTAGTATCTCGACTATTACCTATAATCACAAAATGACATCAATAATATTGGATCTATATGATAAACATCAAAATCAAATACTGAATGTAATATAACCAAATACATTATGAAAAGAAATACTAAAATATGAATCTCATAAATTAAATAAAAATTTGAACATATTCCAAGTATCCACAAATTAAAAAAATGGATGAATACATCAGTAAAACATGTACATTATTCAAGGCTTGCCCAATGGGATATGACATCCAATCCCCATAAAAGAAGATATTGTCTAGGGGTATAAATAAAGAGCTCAAGATAATGCTACTTGAAAATATTTTCATCTTCCTAAGTGGAATTTTTATCACATAATTGATCCTATTAGACAAGTACTTATTGAATGTCTTTACATCATAGATTAACATTACGATGTGTTGAGATCCTGATTGGGCCTATATGGATCATCTCCTCATCTGCTACTTGGATATTTTTCCATTTCAAAACATGAGACAAATCATAAAATATTTTATAGATAAATCCATATGAAACACATCATGTATCTTATAAATATGAGGAAGATCTAGGTGGTAGGCAATGAGGCTGATCTTTTCCACAATGTCTAATGGACTTTAAAAATGTGGAGCTAGTTTGGATGTATTACCAAAATTTATATAACTTTTTGAGGTCTAAACCTTAAAAATATCTTGTCCATTAATTTAAATTATCTTAGTGATATTTTTATATTAGCATAGATATTTTATCCATAAGAGGCAACCACTATCCTTTGATGAATCAAAAACATTTTTTAATCATATTCTTGCAGAATCTTGGGGCATGAAACTACTTTATTATCTAAACCATCCAGCTAAAGGGAGTTTTAAACTTATAACCATAGAAGGATTTGAAAGGTGTCATATTAATAATAGAATGGTAAGTGTTATTATAAGAAAAATCAACTAAATTCAGGTAATATTCCCATTTATATTGTTAGTCCATAACATACACTCTTAAAATATCTTCCAAAACTTAGTTCAACCTCTCAATTTGGCCATCTTTTTCTAGATGATATGTTGAGCTAAAGTTTAGCCTTGTTCTAAATGATGCATTCAAGGTTTATTATAACTTTGAAATAACTAGTTTATCTCTATCTGATAGGGATTATAGACATTAAGGAAAGATATTTCATACACAAACTTTTATCAAGAGTGGTCAAATAAACAATTACATTTCCTCTAATAAAATTTTCAACCTTTGTAAATTTATCAATTATAACTAGAATAGTGTCATTTCGACCTCAAGACTTAGATAGTACTGAGATAACAATACATTGAAATAATAACCCACTTGATTTCCAATATAAACACATGGATATAAAAAACCACTTGGAAGAAAATTTAAAACCTTGACACACTGAAATTACAAGCATTTTTCTATGAATGTAGCCACATCCTTCTTAAACCTAAGATAAAAATAGAAAATTTTCAACTCATATGTCATCTTTGTGACACTAGGATGAATGAAATGAGATGTAATATGCACTTATTCCAACACTTGTGCACTTAAATTCTTGTAATTATAAGCAAATATTATGCCTTAATACCTCAAAAGTCCATCTAAGTATAAGGAATAATTAGAGTAATATTTAGTTATGTAGACATTAAATCTAAATTATATATCACTTTAGTCTTATATACTTAGAAAGTACTTCTCATATATGTACCCTTCATTTCATATACCTTTACCACTATTGAAAGGATCGCAATTTATATCTCTTGTGCATAATTTCTTATCTCATATTAAGATCACTATAATTATAATGACCAAGATTTTTATACTGTGTAAAATTTTGTAAACCTGTCATTATCATTTCATGTAATTTTTATACATGTACCTATTTTCTATATTTTTAGACACTTACATCCTAGCTAGACATCTACATTGATGTTATTTTCCATATTAAAACTAAATGTCTTATTCCCAAAAGTCATCTAATTTGCAAATGAGATGTATTCTAAAGGTTGGTTAAGTTTTTTAGTGTGAGATATTTTCAAAATAATTTTTATATAAACAAGATCAACCCCCATTCATTCCTCACCTATCAAATACCTAGTAACTCACAAGGCAACTTACCAAAAACACTCATTTAAGTATTCAAGTGAGGAAATCTACCCTATCCATCCCTATTTCCACATTAAGCATAGAAGAAGTATTCCATTATGTTTAAAGTATTGAAGGATCATCCCATGAGACATATTTTCCATGTTACAAGCTAGGGCACCCTATGTATTTCATTATCATAAATTGTATCTCTATACACACATAATCTAACACATATGGGATAAGTACATAATTTTTATGACCTATTTTTAGTATTGGCTATGTAGTCAATGCCCATTGATAGAGGGGTCCTTGGGGTAGTTCAATGCCATGTTATCACTAACCCATTTTCTCATAGTCACTCTAAGGGTGAGGAAGATAGGGTGTGATAATTTGATAAAGAGAGATAACTTGTGCACACAATCTAAACATACCAAGAGAAAAGCAATAAAAAAAGTAAAAAGTTATAATTGGTCACATCTAGATCCAATCATTATTATGTATTGGACACATGTATCCAACTCAGTTACTAGCATTGATACAAATGTTCAGATCTGATACAAGCATTTATGTCCACATAGTGAAAATTTATAGAATCTAATGTTTAATACAAAATCCAGATCGAGTCCACTTCTATCACGTTTCATCCTAGATCTACATGTGCACAATAAGCTAGCTAAGTACTCTTATTTTTAATTCATTTTAATATTAATCAATAGATGCACTTTCTTTTATTAGCATAAATCAATATTATAAATTTATAATAATGGTTATCAACATTTGAAAATTAATTAGATTTCTATAAATCTATTTATCACCCTTGTGATTATTAATTTATATATTCTTAAACCTACAATATATTGATCCATACCAAATTTATGTGTAAATATTTTATGAACTTGATCCTTGGTCACCAAATGCTAGATATTGATCTAGGGTTTTATGATTCTCTATTTTTGATTTTTGATTTTTGATTTCTTATTTAACAAGATTCACAAGTTTTTAAAAAAAATAAAATATTCCAAAAATATGTGAAATATGAATGAATATATAGCCCATTTTGGTCTCCAATTCATTATTATAGCTATAGTTTGTTATTATAATTACTTAATCAGACCTATCATTTAATGAAATAGGTAAATTCATCAATATAATGAGAGGGTTTTAAAGTTAAATAAATTCTTAATCTCCTTTCATAATTTCTTTTGTAATACTATGGAACCAATATCTTAATAACAACATGCATACTCTCAACCATTTATTCCACCTATATCTTATTAACCATCTCATGCCAATTATTCACCCACAACTTATATTGGATTATGTGGTCCATGTTATCACTACTAAAAAAGGTAAAGGTTTCCAAATTAATCTACACTTATTAATATGTAACAGGTGCCTCCTAAGCCAAAAATAATGATCAAATATAAGGGATATGACCTTACTAACAACTTAAACAACACACATTATAAGATATAAATCCTCAAACTTATAAAATAATACACTATCTATAAGGATAACCTATATGAAGAATTGTGTGATACCTAAGTTTAAAATGATATTGAACTATCTTACTTTATGGATATTATGAAAGCTCTAAAAAATAATGCAAAAATCATTACATTTCATCCAATAGATTTACCATCCAAGGATATTATTGACCAATGTTTTATTTTGTTCATATAAGTTATTATGCATAATAAGGAAATCAAAAAGGTGATCATTGATAATGGATCAAGCCTAAAACATTTTAGCAAAAATTTATTAACCACTATGGGTATTAGCACCAATCTTATTCAAAAATAATTTATGAATATCAAGGGATTTGATTATTCACATAGCCCTCCAGTTGTTCTAATCACATTAGATGTGACATTAGGGCCAAAAATAATTCCAAATACTTTTTAGGTAATCTCTCAATCATTACATTATAATTTACTTTTGGGTATACCTTGGATACATACAATGGCAGACTTCCTATCTACATTACATTGATGTGTAAAATTCATATATGATGGGAAATTATTGATAATTTTTGTTGATGATGAACCTTACAATTTTTTCAAAATGATACATTTTGATACAAAGGGGATCCCTATGGTGGTTCCACCTAAATAATGAATTATATTTGTAAACATACAAACATTTTAAATGGGTGAGTCACATACAATGGATCCTTTATCTCTAGATGAAAATAAAGAACTAAATACATAGGTACACATTGATACACATCAAGAACAATAAAATTTACCAAAGGACCCAATGATACCAAAACTAGAAGAAAATCAAAAAAATTAGCTACCTTTATTGTTCAATATCGAGCATCAAGATGGTCATGTTTTAGATTACTATTATAGTGATGATGATCTATCCTATGATATGATAGATGAGAAATTGTAAAAACTAAATTTTTATCCACTTGAGCATCTTTCATATAACCTATTCACACCTATAGGTTTTAGTACATATAATCTAAATTCACCTTTAGAAGATACAAAACCAAATCAATATAAAGGCAAAACAAAAAATAATAGATGAGCATGTAAATACATGTTATTTGATACATCCCTCTTTCCTAAACACATTGAGTCAACCTTACAAGGGTAAACTTTAGTTACATCATGTAAATAATGTGAAGGTATCTCATAAGACTCTACAATATACCTTACAGATCACATAAAACCAAGATATTTTGAATATATTAATTTCTATGTTACTTGAACATAAGATGATATATTTACCTCCTAATAGGCATATATTAGGCAATAGAATTTTTCCTAATGAGGGATTACCATATTTTAACTATCATCTAATCATTGGCCATCATAAAAATTATTTTGAGGTATTTAAAAACCAAAATTATAAATACAAGAGTGAAGGACACATATAATTTATGCACAAGAAATGAAAAATACATAATACTTCTAATTATTTAGAAGATAACCATCCTTCAAAATGATCAAGGCATGAATCCTTAATCATAACTACAAATATTGATGGGTTTCATTACCAACATTTCAACGTGGATATAAACACTTGGAACATAACTTGTAGTACTACCACACTACAACAGATGGGACATAATATATATGAATTATGATATTCTTTAGCTTTTTCAAGATCTCTTTTGTACATTATACTATCCATTTCATGTGTACCAAAGGTAGTATACCTTGTTATATGGGTAATAAATCAATAACCACATTTGAATTTGCATCTTAGTCATCATTAGTTGAATGATATGCAAGAAAATGTTAGTTCCACACGTCAATACCTTACTTTATAGCATGATTAAAAATAAATCCATATTACACATGATGGATATGATGAGAGGAAGATACCCACTATTTTTGGTAGAGAGTTACTATCAAAAACTAAAGAATTGGTAATAAATAAATAAAAATATATTTGGTAAACAAGGCCATCACATAACATCTTGGCTCTTGAGTTTTAATACTTGTTGGTCTAAATTAGTTTCAAATATTCCAAAAATACTAAAAAAATAAAAAATAATTCAAAAATCTACAAATATATTTATCGATTTACATGTTCTATTAGCTCCTTGGCATTTGTTTTGTTAGTTCCATGTTGGAATATATAATATCATCTATTTCTATATACACATGTTTCACGTAAATTTTGAGTGTGATATAGGCATACCTAGGCACATGATGTATGCCCTTTTAGATATTTGGCCTTTCCTATACTCATGTCATATGGGAATTGGGGAAATCCACTTATTTTATCATGATACACCTAGGTTATAACATTCTATGATCATTTTCCATTATCTTGATGAGATTATATACTTATCCATGCTTATATCTTTCATAGTGTACTTGATATGCTATGTACTTAATATTTTTTACTATCACATATATTTATGGATTAGTATGATATGTTTATGTTGGTTGGTTATGTTCCATGCTTTTCATTTATGTACTTACATGAGTGTCTTACCTTTTTTTTAGTCCCTAGTGCCTTTGTTTTCCTATTTTGACAAATGAATATGTCATTGGTTATTGTATTGAAATTTGAGTTTATCATTTCTTTCCTTGTGGAAATTTAACTAATTAATGTCACTTTGATCATTTGATATTTGAGCATGCCCCTTGTTTGAGGTTTCCTTGGACCATTGCCTTTTGATTTACTTTTGATTAATCTTGTGTGTGTGCTTGATTAATGGATGAGCTTGTACCATTACTCTCTATAAATTTCCATGATTTACATCATGTATCTTAAGACTTGATGTGATCACGTACTATGTACCTCATTAATATATCTACCTATACATGTTACTCATGTATGCTACATGATTTACAAAAATTATACAATTATCTTATCCTTTTGAGGTAAGGTAACTATCACTTTATACTTAACCTCACCTCAAAATGGGGTCATATTAGTGGGGGCATGTTATAGAGGCATGGATTACACATTTTCACAATTTAGATTTTAGTGGGGGCATAAACTCTACACTTATTTAGTACTCAACATCTCTAGATTACAGCAAGGCATGTTATGGAAACATGTTCATCACACTTACATAAGTTCTTAGATTATTTAGATTTTGTATGGTAATTCCATGGGAACATGTCCTATGTATGCAATAATAAATACATCATGTCTATGAATTAATTCTAGATCAGATAAGATAGATCACACCTACACTTTCGATTGTAGATACACCAATTAAGTAGGATCATGATCAATATGGGGATCCTCTAGACCTGATTAGGGGTTCACTTATATCACTTATCACAACATATCATGATAGGAAGGGTTAAAAATCATATAATATAACAAAATCACATAATAACCCTAATGGATTCTTAAGGTTTTAAATGTTTACTCTATTCTAATAACAAGAAAGTAAAATCTAATCTAGTGCACACCAAAGCTAGTGGCACAAAGTGGTGATTATAAGCAATAAAAAAACATGTATAGGTAAATTCAATTAAATTAAGTATGAGTAACATCCTAATACATAAAATATGGAAGATAGTATTATTCAATCCAACACTTATGTTACTTATATCTACTAAAAGAGAGGAAAACAAAGTTAGAATATACTTACCTGAATGTGAACCCATCGAGACTCAATCTCTCCCTTGGAAAAAGGGGATTTGTAAGAGGTTGTTTTGGTTTGTAAGGATCACTAAGAAAGGCCAAATCATCCAATACTTATCCAAAAGACTATATTCTCTAAATAAGAAACCTAAGCTAAGTCTCCTCAAGTAGAATGGTAGAAGAGCATATTTTGAATAAGCATGAGTGAATAACAACTCTTGATTGCAGATATCAATAATGACCAAAATGATATTGTATATATAGGTATATCTTACCTTAAATCCTTCTAGGAACATTGGCTATATGGGTTCAACCTAGTTGACCTAGTGTTTTTTCAAGGATAATTTACCAAGTCTGAGATAGGTAAGCTAAAGGGATAACAAGCTAAGAAATTAAAGAATACCCTTAAACTATATTGGGTCAACCCAGTACAATCAATAGTCCAAAAGGAGTTTAAGATAAGAAAAGGAAGAATGAAAGAGAAAAATACTAGAGGAATACTCAAGGGAGGAGAAATAGACTAGGGAAAAGTTTTGAGATCTAGTTGGATTGGTAATAATGTGTGTAAAAAAAGGACAACAACCCTATGAAGCATCAAAGGTCTACTCACCTCTTTCTCAGTGCCCCCCTAAGATCATGAACTCAAAGAGATTGAGTCTCGATGGGTTCCTATAAGATGTAAAGCATCACTAATCAATAAAAGTTAAAAAAATTATGTGTATACATATGCTCCACTCAAAGCTCATCACGTGTCACTAAGGTGTAACAGGAGATGGTGCTTTGAGAAAGAACATAAGGACACACACAACACTGATTGTAAAAAAAATGATAGTATTTTAAATGCATAAAATAACTAAAATTAAATGACTGAAAGGGAAAATAATCTAAAAATTAAATACAATGTGTACCTTGACTTACTTTTATTATAGGATGGTTATCTATTGTGTTGTTAGTTTTGATTGTGTAGATCATAGAGACTGCTTTCCACAAAACCAAGAATACAAAAATAAATATCAAAAACAAATAAACACAAAAAATCCAAGATAGCTGGTGCTATGAGGATGGGACGTACTTGGAAAATTTGGCAAGTTGGGGTGACAGGTGTTATGTTACACCAAATGACCAAGTCAAAAAACAAGAGTAAACTAGGTAACTAAAAATCCAAGGCTACTAAAGACCAAAAAACTTAGACAAACTATCTTTAAGTAAGAAAGGCAAACTCACCAATTCAAACTAAGGACACATGTCAAACAAGATGGTAAAATAAAAATGAATGGAAAAAGACTAAACAAAATGGTAAAACAACATTGATGAATGAGCAGTAACAATCCACATCTCAATCATCAATGAAAAAAAGATGCATAAAAGGGAAAAACAACATTGTTGAGTGAGAGGTAACAAGCCAACTACACTCAACAATGGAAAAAGGGTAAAAACTCAAGTGTTCATAACAGTAAGACAACGCAATAATGACATATAGTAAAAGGAAAGTAAAGTAAGCTTCGTAAATGTAAAATGATAGTGTAAATAAAAAAGAATCCATAGTTTCTCAAACATGTTGTTTCACTCTAAGGATAGATAAAACTAAAACAAAGTAGTGCTAGCATGTTTTTAAGAGATGAAGAAAGAATTAAGGAAAAAAGGGAAAATAGATTTGGAATCATAATTTGTCTATGAAGGGGGGAAAATGAAATGGGAAGATGGGAGAATGAAGGAAAAACTAAGGTAGAGGAACTCTTTATCGAAGTCAAGATACTCAAATTAGGTTTATCAAAACAAGAGGACTTTCAACCTTAAGGACTATGAAGAACTTATTTTAGTGATACAAGTCTTGGGTCAACAAATGGAGTATATAGATCATCCCATGAAGGTTATATACATGAATTGTAAAATAGACCTACCTCCCTATGATGTTTTTCCTATTCTTTAGGACCCCTTATAGGGTCATTGATCTACTATGAAGATTGGGTACTTGCGTGATAAAGTAGGTAGCATAATAGAGTTTTTTGAAATCCCCTATTCCAATCTACTAGCCTACCACACCCCAAAGGAATTTGTCTCTATGCGAATCCAACTATGGAGTTTGAGCTTCAATTGGAGATAGGAGATGTGCTTGTAATCATGTCTTTTAGTGTGAATTTGATTTTTGAAATTTTTATGTTACCTTTTAGATATCATTATCTTTTGATTCAAATGATTTGGATTTTAACTTTCTTGATGGGTTTTTTAATTCCTCCTTTATACATATTTGGAAAACCAAACATGGGTGTTAAATATGAATTTCATTTGAAAACTTGGGAAAAGATTTCCAAGAGAGAGAAACTTCAAAGATCATGGGGTCTAAGAGTATCATAAATCTAGGTGAAATAAAAGTGTTATCTTTACTTTGACCTTGTCTTATCCAATGTAGATATGAAAGGAAGGGGAAATCAAGAGGAATGACACATGGAATAATTTAAATTACTTCAAATCATAAAAAATGTGAGGGAAAAAAGAGGATACAATGATAGTAAAGTGTGATTCCTTATCATAAGAAAGAAGTAAATGGAGGAAAATATGCTAACATATATTATTTGTGAAAATTTTATCTATCAAAATAATCAAAAGCTAAAGTTGAGAACAAGGATCAAGAACATAAAAAGGTGGTAATTTTATGAGGATGGTCAGGTCCTATCCGTGATCTTACAAATAAACTCATAAAAGAGAGACCCATGAGGGTGCAAATAACTAAGAGACAAGTAATGTGAGGGATCCATATTACAAAGAAACTTACAAAAGAAAAACCCAAAGGATGTCAAAATAGCATTGGCAAGCAGCAACAAGAGAAATAAAAAAAGATTAAAGATGGTGGTTTTGTGAGGAATGTTGGGTCCTATTTATGGTCTTACAAATCAAATCACAAAATACAAACCCAAGGGGTGCAAAAAAAAATAGGAAATGAAAAAATATAAAGAATACTATGGTACATCAAGAAACCAAAAGACCAAAATGGAGGACTACAGGTTTGTGAAAGGAAGGAAATAGTTATAGAGGGAGAGACATGTGCTTAAGTAACCTAAAAAAATTGTTATATAATATAGATATAAAACATGATAATAAAGGAAGAATCATACATTAGCAGCTATATCAAAGATGAGCACATGAGAGACAAGCCTATGTGTCTCAAAAGGTTTCTTGGAGTTGAATTAGTTTGGTATCATGTAATGGAGAATAAGAGTGGTCATCACTAGATGACCCAAAGGTTAAGTGGATGTAGGGATAGGCATCATAATATTCTCCAAATTCTAAAATGACATGTGGGTGGGCATCACAAGATGGCCCAAAGGCTAGATTAATGTGTGGATGGGCATCGCAAGATGACCCACAAACTAGAAAGAAGAAGAAAAGATAGGAAAAGATAAGAAGAAAAGAGAACCCCATATAGTGTCTAAATGGATTTAAGTTGTCCAAGAAGATTATGATAGGGGACATGATGCTTGAGATAAATAAACAAAAATGATAAGAAAGAAAATTAGAGAACTAGATTAGTAAATAGAGAAAGCATAAAATAGTACAGGGTCAACTAGGTTGATCGAGTACAAAAAATAGGGACTATAAACTATACAGGGTCGATTGGGTCACTCTAGTATAGTAAAAAGAGTTAGTAAAAAGAGATAAGAGGAACTACAAATTATAAAGCGTTGACTGGGTTGATCTAGTATAGAAAACAAGGCTTATAAACTATATAGGGTCAACTATGTTGATCTAGTACAGTGAATAGAGGTAGGAAAAAGATGTAAAAGGAGTTACAAATTGTATAGGGTCGATTGGGTCTGTCCAATATAGTGAATAGGGGATTGAAAAGGTAGATTCCTTGTTTTTCCTATATCTTTGGTTCTAATCATTCATTTTTTAACCATAAAATGCATTAGATTTATGATGACATAGATAATGCAAATAGGGAAGAAATAAATGATAAAAATGATGATAAAAAGAATGAAATAAATGAATTAAAAGTGAATATATCCTATAAGGGTTAGTTCACCATAATGTTTGCAATCAAAAATGCATCATGTCTATGAATTAATTCTAGATCAGATAAGATAGATCACACCTACACTTCTGATTGGGGATATACTTATTAAGTGGGAGCATGACCAATATGAGGATCTACTAGACTTGATTAGAGGATCATTTATATCACTTGTCACAACATATCATGCTAGGAAGGGTTCCAAAGACTACAGTCTAACATAATCACACAACAACCCTAATGGAGTCCTAAGGTTTTAAATGTTCACTCTATTCTATAACAAAAAAGTAAAATCTAATCTAGTACATACCAAAGCTTGTGGCACAAAGTGGGGGTTAGAAAAAATTAAACAAAAATGTATAGGGAAATTCAATTAAATTAAGTATGAGTAACACCCTAATCTATAAAATATGAAAGATAGTATTATTCGAGCCAACACTTATGCTACTTTTATCTACTAAAAGAGAGGAGAACAAAGTTAGAATATACTTATCTAAATGTGAATCTATCGAGACTCAATCTCTCCCTTTGCCAAAGGGGATTTATAAAAGGTTGGTGTGGTTTGTAAGGATCACTAAGAAAGTCCAAATCATCTAAGACTTATCCACAAGACTAGATTCTCTACATAAGAAACCTAATCTAAGTCTCCTCAAGTAGAATGGTGGAAGATTAGATTGTGAATAAGTGTGAGTGAATAATAAGTCTGTGAATAATAACTCTTGATTACACATATCAATAATGACTAAAATGATCTTGTATTTATAGATAAATCTTACCCTAAATCCTTCTAATAATGTCAGACAAGTGTGTTTTTTAGGACAATTTACTAAGTCTGAGCTAGGTCAGCCAAAGGGCTAACAAGATAAGAAAGTAATGAATACCCATAAATTGTACTGGGTCCACCCAATTGATCTAGTACAACCAATAGTCTAAAAAGAGTCTAAGACAAGAAAAGGAAGAATAAAAGAGGAAAAGACTAGAGGAATACTCAAGGGAGGAGAAATAGCTTAGGGAAAGGTTTTGGGATCTAGTTGGATTGGTAATGATGTGGTAAAATGGGACAATAATCCTATGAAGCACCAAAGGTCTTCCCACCCCTTTCTCGATGCACCTCGTAGGGTGTGCACTTAGAGAGATTGAGTCTCGATGGGTTATTTCAAGATGTAAAGCATCAGTAATCAATAAAAGCTAAAAATATTATGTGTATACATCCTCCACACTTATAAATTTTAAAAATTGGCCAAATTTCAAAGTTATATGATTTAAATACACATTTATGACAATAATTATATATATTTGTACCATTGTTTATAACTAGGTTTCAGCTTGAGACAATTATGAGGTGCATATGCCATGAAAAGGGCACTTTCAATTACAAAATCAAAATCAATTTTAGATCTCAAATACTTATATGGACTTTAGCATACACTAGGATGAAATTTTATGGATTGTGATTGAGTCAATATACTATAGTAATTGGTTCACTTTTGGCAAGATTGAGGTGATTAAATCACTCAATATTATGAAGTTTATAGGATAGAGTGATTAACTCATTCAACCTCACTAGATTCATAGTGTGAGTTGACTTGGACCACTCACACTCACCAAGTTACAAGTATGATTGGGTTGCATGGTTGAGTTAACCTCAACTTTTGGGTGGAAAATCACCTTTTATCCAAGGTTGGGGATAATTTTTTCTCGTGTGTGTGTGTGTGTGTGTGTGTGTGTGTGTGTGTGTGTGTGTGGGCACATGTGCATGTGCACTTGTAGGTTTTATAAATTAGCCTAATATTAGCTTTAAGGCTTCATAAGGAAGTATTTCTTCAAATCAAATTTCAAAAAGGAAAGATGGTTGCATCAATACATAGGTTTACTCTTAACCTTGCTCTCTTTACTTCAAGCATTTAAAATTATTTCAATTCCAAATTATATTCACTAATTATATACTATAACATGCTCTTGTTTACAATTCAATCACAAGAAAAAAACTCAAGTGAAACTGAAACAAAGGCAAGGTGTGTTATACAAACCCATGTACACATTTATTTTCATTTAGACTAATAATTTAATTACTATATTAAAGGGGGAAATGTAGACACTAAATATGAATTATATAGGACCTCAATCTTGTATAATTGGTAAGTGCTTCTCATGGTTTTACCCTTTAGTTCCTAGACCTTTCCCACTATAGAATGGCTTGCATATGCTATCTCTTGTGCCTAATTATTTATCTCTTAATCTGACCACTATTATTATGATGATCATGCCTTGTATACCTCAAAAAATTCTATAAACCTTGTCATTATCATTTCATACAAGTTTTATACCTTTACCTATTTTCTAGCTTCATGGATACTTGCATCCCAACCAAATGCTTATGTCAATCCTAGTGTTCATGTTAAAACTAAGTGTCCAACGCCAAAAATTCATCTAATTTACTGATGAAACATATCCTATAGGTTATCCAAAGTTATTTACTATGATGTGTTTTCAAAATTATTGGTATATATACAATATAAACCCTCATTTATTCCTCACCTAACAAAGACCTAATAAATCACAAGGTAACTTACCAAAAGCACTAAATCAAGCATTCAAGTGAGAAAATATACCCTATTCATACCTATTTACAAATTAGTAATAAGATAAATATTCTTTTAGGTTGATAGTACTGAAGGAGCATCTTATGAGCCATATTTTCCAAGTTACAAGCTAGGTCACTTTATATACTTGATTCTCACACATTGTATCTTTATGTACACACAAGCCAACACATAATGGATAAATACATGATTTTGAAAACCTCTTCAAATTATTGGTTATGTATTAGTTCTCATTGATATAAGGGTCCTTGGGGTAGCTCAATACCATGTTCACACTAACCCATTTTTTCCACAATCACTTTTAAGGGTGAGGAAGCTAGGTTTTGATCATTTGACAAAGAGCGACAACCTTTATGCATGATTTGAACACACCAAGATAAATGTGACAAAAACCCATAAGGTTATAGGTTTATATATATATATATATATATATATATATATATTCAATATTATGTACTGAAAACCTATGTCTAATTTAGACACCATTGTTGAGTAACTATCTAGATTTGACATAGGTATTTAAGGCCATAGATTATAAATATATAGAATTTGATGATTGATACATAATTAAAATTAAGTATAATTTTATCCTATTTTAGACAAAATCTATATTTTTACAATAAACTGACTAAGTACTCTTTTTTTCAATTCATTGTAATATCAATTAATAGCTATAATTTTTATTTCTAGCACATCTCAATATTATAAATTTAAAATTTTATTTATCTAAGTTTGTAAACTAATTAGCCTATTTTAGATATGTTTATTACCCTTGTGCTTACTATTTTTATATTATTAACCCTAAACTATATTTATCCATATTAAATCTATGGTTAAACAAGCTATTGATTATTTGGCCAATTCACTACAAATTTTTCTACACTCAAGGTCTATTAGTTACTGATTCTATTCAAAATTATTTAAATTTGACATTAAAACAAATATTACAAAAAGATAAGTAATCATACTAAAGTTATAAAATGCTCTATTTTTTACTCTTAACATAAGCAATATAATTATCAAATTTTATGATAAATTTTAACTATGATGTTTTACATTTAATTCATCTTGAGAGCATGAACCATAAATTCCAATCTTAGTTATAAAAACCCCAATGCCAACACCACAACATCATCCAATATTTTAAATTTTCCATTATGATCCAAAATAACAATAATAGGAGCATAAGCTAACAACTCTTTCAATTTTGAAAGGGTTCTCACACTAAGGAGGCCAAAATGCTTCTTTTTTTGCAATGAAGTGGTGGAGTTAAAAATTATTGAGAAGTCTTACACAAACATTCTATAATATCTATTTAATCCCATGAAGATACACACTTCATACACATTATTTTTATTGGGCTACTCCCTAATGTCTTTAAGTTTAGTAGGGTCTATAAAAAGACCTTCCTTAGAGATAGTGTGCCCTAAGTGATTAATCTTAATTTGTTAGAATGAGTTCTTATAAACCATATCAAATATTTTATGTTGTCTTAATATTTTTAATACCAATCATAGGTACTACTCATGCTCTTTCTCATTTTTATATTAAACTAGAATGTCATCCAAAACTACCAACACAAAATGATCTAATAAATCATTGAATACACTATTAATCAAGTTCATAAAATTAGCATTAACATTTATCAACCCAAATGGAATTATATTAAATCCATTGTGGCCATAACTTGTTTTAAAAATTGTCATATTCACATATTCATCTTTGATATAGAGTTAGTGATACCTTGATTGAAGATCTATTTTATAAAATACATCATCATCCTTCATTTGCTCAAAGAGATAATCAATTCTATAAATTGGATATTTTTAATTAATAGTTAATTTATTCAACATTATATAGTCAATGTAAAGTCTCAAGGTGTCATAATTATTCTTCACAAAGGAAATTAGAGCTCCCCATGGTGATACACCTGGTCTAAAAATCCTTTTTTTAATCATCACTTGTAGTTGTACTTTGACCTCAAGTAGATCTAACACATTAATCTAGTATGGGTCTTTATATGTGAGTGTAGATGTTAGTAAAGTATCAATAGAGAAGTAAAAATCTCTTCAAAGAGGTAAACTTGGAATCTCTCTAGGGAATACATCATCGAATTCTATCAAGACTATGTAGTCTTATAAAGTTGATTCCATTTCCTTAAAAAGTTCATTTAATTTCATAGTTTAGAGTTTGAAACCTTTTATTACTACTCTTTTTTAGCTACATAGTTGAAATATTTTTTTGAGCTACATGCCTCAAGACACCCTAGATTTCCACAAGGTAACCAACATTGTCAAGATATTTCACCCTTTTTCTAAAATATTCAAGCTTATATTGATGATGTTTTAGCTATTACATACCCAAAATCAATTCATACGACCATAATGGTGCTAAAAATGGGTTTACTTTAGTATTTATAGATACTCAAATATGGGTTTATATATTAAACCAGTATTATTCACATGTAAAATATCAGTCATGGATCTACTCTTTAGTTATTGATGTCTTGTAGTTGAAAGGCTCATGTTCACCATCTTAATGTGCCTAAATGATTATCTTATAGTTTGAACCTGATAATATGATTACCTAAATCAATTTTAGCATAAATTATTCAAATAAATTGATATATATCCTTTACTATTAGCTATAGAACTTCAAAAACTTTCAATCTTCTTCAACACTTATATTAAAATCTGGACACTAGTTTTAACGCTAGTGTCCCTAATCCAATGTAGATTTTTATGCCTTACAAACACTCAAATTTGCAAATATTTCAATATGTATAGGTTGGCCTATTTTTTTGATTTATCCCTTCCATAAGAAGCATTTCAAAAGGTGAAATATAGATACAAGTTAAATCCCACCCATTATTTATCTAGTAAGCACCTCTAAATTTTATACTACACTAAAAATCATTTTCAAAACTAAGATATTCTACTAAATTCTTTATTATTTATAAGTGAGTCATAGGAGCAATATTATTATAGGTTTGAATCATCAAAATCACAACCAATGAATAGTATTTTCCATGTTATAAGCTATATCACTACATGTACTTTCATATAGCATATTACACCATAATTTACACACAAGCTGACATAATGGGGAGAAATACATAGGTCTGAGGCCATATTCAAAGTATATGGTTATGTAGGTAGTCTTAAGTAATGAATGTGTATTTGAGGTCAACTCAACTTCACTTGAGCCCACTAGCCCTTGTTTTATAAGATGACATGCACTAATTGGAGGATATATGTTTTTAATCAAAAGACTGATATAGAGAAATTATGTGAGTGATTCGAATAAAGAATTTGAAAGGTGATAGTGAAACCTAACATTCATAGGTATAAGTTTCAAAAAATATTAAATATTCCATATAGGACACTAGTGTTTATGTTAATGTCCCCAGGGTGACACAAGTACCCAACATAACATAAAGTAAATATTTAAAATCTGATGACTAGATCCAGATATTTAGACAGTCTATTCCTACACTTGCATTACTCAAATGTGCCTATACATCATTTTATAATCTAGTTTAATAATATCTTTCATATATTTATTATCAAAATATTGAATTATGTACTTTTCATATTTGGAATATGCTTAGATTCAATATATCTCATCATAATATTAATAGAATCTAAAATCACTTAATTGGCCTACTTTTAAAGTAGCTTACTCCCTAGTTGATTAGGTTACTCTCTATTTTATATTAAAAATTATTTATATAAAGGGTCAAAACTTTGGTGAACCTGAACTTTGAGTCTTTATTATGAAAATCTTATCATGCCCTAGGATTTTCTACCTTCTAGGGTTTTTTATTTCAATAATTTTTAGATTTGAAAATTTTCAATACCTTTGGCATTATTTTTTGCATTTATAAAATATGGAACATGTTAGGATAGATTGGTTTGATATTGAATATAAAGAAGAATTAATCAGTAATATAAATATAAATTAAGAATTAATTGATGCATTTTTGTATGTTATGTAAGATGAAATCAATAAACATGCCAAGGCTAGTGTTCACACCCAATAATGGTGAACCCTTGGATCAAATAAATATTGTTACATTCTCCATGGGAACCATTAATACTTTAACTCAATTACTAGTTTAAATGCCTACTTCAACATAAGTGGTGTTTTAATCCCCTTTTATGACTCCTCAAATATTAAATATAAATCCCAATGGGTATATTATAAAAATTCTTATCGAAGTTACTCAATGTTTGAAGTTAAGGTTACCAACATTCAACAAAATTATTTTAAATAAAATCATGCTATTGATTCATAGGATGTATTACATAATACTTTTGTAGTTGAGATGTCTTCACACCCTTTGCCAACTAGATTTGTAGCACCTAAGTTCAGACTTTATGATGACAAGGGTCATCATGAACAAAATCTTCACTTTATATGCAACATTCCTTGAAAATGCTTCCAACAAATATTTTTTTACCAAATTATTTATAATAATTTTAAAGGACTAAGCTTTATTATGGTTTTATGATCTACCAATACAATCAATAAGAACACTCAAATCTCTAAGAAATCAATTTCTAGCACATTTCTTAATCAACATTACTAAAAATATGTGATATACACAAATTTACAAGATAAAATAAGGAAATAATGAGCCTATTAATGAATATCTCTTGAGGTAGAAGATAATGTTGACCAAAATGACAAATCCAAACAGTAGATAAAGATCTTCAAGATATCTATAAGCAAATTTTGCTTGGTCCCTTATATGATTCAATTATTTTCAAAAAGTATGTCATATTTTTCACAATATATAAATGACACTTATTTCATTAAACAAGCTTAAATATGTAGCCAACACACCAACTATATCCACTATCAAGTTTCATATGAAAACAAGTTATAAGGTAAAACCTATCGAGGATAAAAAGGAAGCAACTAAAATGGTTAATATAATATCACAATGACCTAATGAAATCATCTTATCCAATGCACCTAATAAATAATTTTTATTATTATCTGAGTATCTAGATTTTCTCCTTTTGAAGCTAATAGAGTGTCATCTCATATCTTTCTCTCCTCATATGGTGTTTGATACAAGTTTACCTATATAAAAAGGATGTGATTTTAATGATTATTATGAATACAACCAATGTGTTCGAAATTATAAAAAAAACATTTCAAATTGAAGCATAAGATACATGACCTTGTTGATAGTGACAAATTCACCTTTGAGGATTCTCTAAATGATTTAATATCACAACCTAATGATCATCAAAATCAAAAGATATTAAACAATCTATTATAATATCATTCTAAGGAAACACTGGAAGTGAAATGGAATATCATGCACATCCTCATCTACCAAATTATTGGTACCCATTATATGGTATTATTGGCACACTTACATGCATTATACCTACTATGGTTCACATGCCTTCCATTTCATTTGATGACAACAAAATTGGGGATGATGGTTCATATATCCATTCCTTATTTATTAGAGCACATATTGATCATCATCCTATCCAAAACACTATGGTTGATAATTTTTTATGTATAATGTATGTATCATGACATTACTAACATAATTATATAAAAACATGAATATTTATTCCCTTCAACCAAGATAGTCAAATCATTCGAAGGGAAGCAAGTTTTTGGTGAGATTGACTTACCTCTAAAAGTTGGTCCAACACATGTGACCATAAAAATTTTAATTACACCACATATGGGAGTCTTTATATGTTATTGGTAAAACCTTATATTTATAATCTCTATTTGGTACCTTCTATAGTTCATAATTTTCATAAATATATTCATGCCAACATGGTAATTATAGTTTCAAGGATTTAATATGAATATCCATCACAACAGGGAAAATTTGTTCCATAGTTGATAATTATACAACATATTAAGGCTAATAATGAGTGAAATGGTAATAAAAATGAAATCCCATTTCCTAAGTGACTAATATTTGAGAGACTAGTATATCAAAGATATACAATGGATTCTATGAGGTCCTCATTTACACCTCCATAACCTAGCCAATTATTGACAATAGGTCACCCTTTTAGAGTGGGTTCAAAACCCTAAAATTATATTAAGGAAATCATAGAGCATTAAACTATGGATTATATGAACCACTTCAACTTCTAATATTGATTCATGACCATAGATTTCTATGAGGCATACATAGAGTATTATAGATTCTCTAGATCTAGGTTCAACACATATCCATAATCCTTGGTTGCAAGACTGATTTATTGTAACATATTTAGAGTATAAAGAACCCTATGATAATATATTATATGTGATCATAATATATCACTCTATTTACAAACATTCCAAAAAATATTAAAAAAATAAAATATTCAAAAAAATACAAAAACATCAAATCAAGCAAAAAAAATAAAAATATTTAGCATTTTACATGTTTTATAGATTTTTCATATGTTGTTTACTTTATGTTAGTATATAGCATATCATTTATATACACACATATGTTTCAAATTTATTTGAGTGTGATAAAATAATGCATTTTATCCATGATACATGAGCATGTAGATGTTAGACCTTTTCTCTTCCTACATGACATACTATGTTGGAGGCATATTTCTTCTATTTGATCAAGATTGACACATGTTTTATTATTTTATTATTATTTCATATTATTATATTTATATTATATACTAACATTTACACATGCATATACTCATGCTACTATGTTACACGATGTACTTGATATGTTATTCTATAAGACATTTTTCTAACATATGTATGTAGGGACTAATATGACATGTTTATTCTAGTTACTTATATTTGAATTACTTCATCTCTTCATATGGATTAATTTAATGTAGTTACTATTTTCTTAATTTTATTGATTGTGGAACATTTGAACATGTTCTTTGATTATTGGCCATAGTTCCCTAAGTATTACTTATTTCTTTTATGTGTAGAAATTTGAATATTTCCTCCCCTTAAGTGGGTGACATTTAAAAATGCCTCTTATTTACAGTATCCTTAGACCCCTTTTTGCATGACATTGAGTAATCTTGTGTGTGTGATTGATTGTGTGTTGAGATTTTACTTCTAGATATTGTCATGATTTATATCATACATCTTAGGGTTTGTTATGTTTGATACTATAAGCTACTTTGATACATCTAATTCAACATGATACACCTATATGTTATTTACTACATGATTGACATAGAAAAACATAGTTGTCTTATCATTTTGAGATAAGGTGTCTATGTAGTTTCATTTTCATAACCTCAAAAAGGAGGTGTATCAGTGGGGGCATGACATAGAGACATCACTACACATATTTATAATTGAAATAATTGGAAGCATTTGATACAATTTACATGACTTAGATATACATTTGGCAAAGATTTGGGATGGAGTTTTTTATATTTCCAACACATATTATACACATTTTACAAATCATAGGTTACACTTTGAGATTTTTTCTTTAGCTTGAGATGCATATGTCATGTAAATATATGTAATTATAAATACACTATTCATGCATTGACCTTAACAAGGTGCATCATTTGATATTTTATATACTTCACTCGTTGGCTTCTTTTATTAATGCAATCAATATTTATCACTCTTGATGGACCTTTCACTACTTCTATTTATGGTGGGTTGATATAGTTACACCTTTTGACTCAGGCAAGATTGGATAAATTATATTTACACTTGAGTTGTGTGATTTATATTCATTACACTCAATGGACTTGGCATAGCTAAAATTCATACTATATTAAGAGCATGATCACCCTCCAATTCCCATATTCATATATCCAATGTTCAATTGTGAACCTCTCTCCAATGCTTCAGTTAAGAAGAATCTTTATCAAAACAAACTATCAATGGGAAACATGGTTGTGTTGATACACATGTGTACTCCTTCCTTGCTTTTTTTTCTTTCAATAAATTTTAATTATTCATGTTTAGATTATCTAAACTAAATATACCTTTAAATTATTATTGATTTCAATTCATACACATAGAAACAACTAAAACAAGGATCAAGTTAGAGTAAGGTGTGTTATGCACACCACAATACACATTTATTTCCTTTAACCTAGTAATGTCATCCTTATGCATTACTGTATTACCTGGGGTGGGGGATGCAGATACTCAAATATTGATATATATGTTAAAATAGTCTTTTACACTTCTAAAATATTAGTCATGTCTTTAATCTTCAATTTTTAACCTACATTATAGCTAAAAAGCTCACATTCACCATCTCAATATGACTAAATAATTATCATATAATCTGACCGTGATATTCTAATTACCTAGATCACCTGCAACTCATAATATTATAAAAATATGATATTTATCCTTCACTTTCAATTAAAAAATTTCAAAAACTTTCTATCTTCTTAGACACTTGAGTTCAAACTTAGACACTAGCATCAACGCTAGTGTCCCTACTCTAACACAAGTGTTCAAACCTTATAGACACTCAAATTTACAAATATTTAGATATTCATTGGCTAGCCTATTTATTTCCTTTGACCCTTCCATGAGAAACATTTAAAAAGGTGAAGTATAATTACAATTTAAAGCTAACTCATTATTCATCTAGTAAGCATCTCTCAATCTTATACTACACCACTAAAAATCAATCACAAAACTAAGTTATTCTACCCTATTCTTTCATGTTTCCAAATGAGTCATAGGAAAAATCTTAATAAAGGTCTGAAGCATCAAAATAATAACCCATGATTAGTATTTTCTAATTTAAAATCTATATCACTACATGCATTTGTATATAGCATATTACACCATTATTCACACATAATTCCATATAAGGGGGAGAACTCTATTAGTCTAAGTCCCTCTTTAGAGAATATGTCTATGTAGGAAACATTCACTAATAGAGGGGTATTTTAGGTTAGATTGATTTCACTTGAGTAGACTAACCCTTATTTTGAAAGGTGGCATTCTTTAATTGGAGGACCTAGGGTTCTGATATCAATAAGCTATGCACATGATCTGAATAAAGAATATAAAAGTAGATAATCAACCCTTACAGGCACATGTGGAAGTTTCAAAAAAGATCCAATATTACATATAGGACACTAGTGGTAGAATCAAGACACTAGTGTCGATGCTAATGTCCCCAGGGTGATGCAAGTGTCCATGCTAACATAAAGTAAATATTTAGAATATGATAAATAGATCTATATCTTTAGATATTTGATGCATGCACCTACATACATAGATCAACCTACACATAATTAAATAATATAATGAAATAATCTCCTTCATATTACTATAATTAGAATATTAAATTTTTTACTTTCCATGTTTAGCATATAGTTAGATTTAATATATCTCATTAGCATATCAATATAATATATATTCACTTAATTAGCCTAATTTTAGAGTAGATTACTCCCTAGTTGATTAGCCTACTCTCTTTTTTTTACTCCTTATTTCCAAAAAAGGTCAAAAGTTCTTAAATACTCCTAGATCTAGTTTAATTTTATCTAATAATTCCAAAATAACCATTCTTTCCCTATGCCAGACTCTACCTCCTACCCTTATCTTAATCTATAAGGTTTAATTCTCCCCTTATAATAAATAGAATGTAAAATTAAAATATCAGTTACATTAGAATCAATTTAAATATCAAAATAAAAACCAAACATTATACCTTTAGTCTCTATTGAGGAAGGTTATAAGTGTGCATTTATGTTATAAACAATATCATACACATAGTGACTAGCTATTTGATTGCCCCATAACTAGGGAAAATATTTGTAGTAATGATTATCACCACATTCACAACATTATAGTACTTTTTATAGGGGAAATTTTACTATGTTAGACCCAGTGGTTGGGCCACATAAATTTCTTGGTTTCTGATTGTGGTTCCCATTAATTTGTTTTACAAAATTTTGAGGCTTGAAACCTCTATTTGCATTTTATAATCTTCCATAACTACATTTTTTTCTCACAAAGATCCTCTTCTGGTCAAATTTATTGAAGTTATTATGCATAGGAGGGATGTATGATTTATGCTTAGTTTGTAGTCTATTATTTTGGTACTCTTATCTTGCCTTTAGGTGAGATTTCTTCTTTCCTTTTAAATGATGAGAAGATTCAATTAAATCACCAAATTTCAAGGGTTTTCCATGTTCACATCATACATAATAACCTCACGTAATCTCATATTGAATTTAGTTACCTTAGTATCCTCATCATGCATATGATTCACATAATACAAAAGACTAAGAAACTTGTTATCATATTCCAAGATAGTCATGGTTCTTTGCTTCAACAACTAGAATTTCATGATATTTTGTTCCTTATAGTTTTCATTGAAGTATATTTTATTGAATATCCTTTTAAATTTTTATAAAGTGACGCTCAATGGGTCATACTCCTTGATATAATACAAGTGGTTCCACCATAATGCTTCATCACCCACCAATAGATAGGCTTTGATACAGGAATTGATATTGGATCCCATGTTATACAACATTAAATATTTATGTAGATTCACTAATCATGCCTCAATGGCATCTCCATATTCTCCACTTGAATAGGTAAGAGGTGGGTGTTTATTAATTTCATTAATAGTGGAATCTAAAACACTATGTTATATAGGGTTTTCACCCGTTTTATCTACTTATATTATAATCACTACCACCAAGGAGGGATGAATTAGTGTCTTAAAACATTCCTTCTTTTCACTTAATATTCATTAACCATTTAAACCAGTATATAAGATAATCAATGCATAGAGAAGCAATTGCATAAGAGATATGTGGAAAACCCTCATACAAGATAAAACCCACTAAAACAAAGCTTGGAATATAGTCCTATAAGGAAATGAATCATTATTTATCTAAGAACCAACATAACAAGGAGTACCAACCCCTAATTTACCAACCACCCACTTGGCTTTAGTAAGCACCAACTTGTTAGGAGGAACCAACCCCCTTGTTGTTCAAGCACCCACTAAATAAACACAAAGATGACTCGGCACGCACTCAGCCACCTAATTAGTCCACCCTTTCTTTTATGTTATCAAAAATTTATGATGGTCTTCTTCTACTCTTTATGACATTAATTTCATACTCAATCTTCTATCTCCCTTCTTGATCTTCTTAGCCAATTCTGCCTTCTATATATTAGTCATCTTCTCATCTATGATCTCTTACATTCCTTAGTTATATATAAATTTCTCATGGCCTCATCAACATAATTAGGCCTCTAACATACCTATGCCCATCTATGATAGCTTCATAGACCTGTGTTCATTTCCTCATGCAAGGGTTATGTAGATCTTCTCACTATCTACCCTCATAGTCTACTCCTTGAGTCATATACTCATATGATCATGTGATGAAGTGTTTTTAGAATATATATGTTTTACATACATATTTACCCCTTCACACACCTCTACTCTTTTTATCAAGATATATAAATGCTCTTTCACTTACATAACTTCACAAAATAGGCATAAATTACCTTGTATATATACTAGCCTCTTGCTCACATAGATCTTGGCAAGGCACAACCATTTTCACACTTTAATAACCCTTATAATTTATCATATAATACATTTCATACATTAAACAAACACCACTTTGGTTATCTACCACTTCTTTAGACCAAAATATCCATTTGGCCTTAAGGAGACCTACTTGAATTAGGCCTTCTCAACCACACGTTACTACTCTAAACCCTTAGAACATCTTGAGGCATACCACATAGATGAAAAAAATTTAAAAACCACACTAATAGGCCTTATAAAACATCATCTAGGCTTCACACCACCTATTAGGTCTATTCACCATTTGAACCTCTTCACAAAACACTATTCACATTAGGTTTGTGTACACCCAAAAAGTCTGTCTTGGATATAGAATTAAAAAAACACTAAGAAAACTTAACCATTTAAAACAAACCACTTTTTAAGACTATTAAATACTTAAAAAACCTCACCATATTCATTTAATACCATAACTCAGAGGAAAACACCTCAATATCACTCGTACAAGAAGCTCACTTAGAGCTACCAACACACAGTCATGAAAACATGAACATCTAACACCTGAAGGGGAACAACCAAGATATTATAATTATTTAAAATTATCCTATAATATCATTATAACTTCCTCTAATGTCAATATCATAGGCTCAAAGGGTAATATTAGTCTTGCAGACCAATCTCACAGTCTTGGGTTTCATTGTCACAATTGAACCTAAACTTGGCATGATAACTTGTGAACAACATTTTCACCCCTTAAAGCTACTTAGTAACCACTCCAAATGCATGTTAAAGTGATATAAGTCCTCTAAAAACACTCCATGAGGTATTTTACATAAATTGGGCCTATTAAGCCTTCCCTAATAACCTTCTCCCTCTAACTGGTCTTTCTCATTATTCCACTATTAGTCCAATTTAGTAATAGGTCAACTTAAGTGAAAAAAATTTATGACACAGATGTTATAACTTTTTGAACTAAAACCATGAACATCAAACACAAGTCTCAAGCTTTAACTTCCATCCATTTTCATGCTTTGACTAGGTCAAACCTGACTGTTATAGTAAATCTTTTGAGAAATAGAGATTTTTTGTGGGTTTATTCACTCACCTAATAAATAAATCATACCTATATATGCTTGATGGATTTCACTACAACCTCCAAACACTTACCTAGGCATATAATACCATTATGAGCACTTTTGAACATGTTCTCCAACATTGGGTCAACATTAGGGTTCTAAGAGGGTTTAGCACCTATTTTGGTGTTAATGACTATTCATATAGGATTGCCCCTCAATTTTCAAACTAATTCCTAGAGATATCATCTATTACCATTCCCTATCTATCCATAAAGACTCATTATAACATGTAGAGTTTACCCATGCTAATGAGCATAAGAAAATCCTTCTCAAGCTTGGAGACCACATTTCTATGAGCTTGAGAGACTTCACAACACTATTCCATGTTATTTATTGAAAACCTTGATTTTATTATTCATGTATATCACCAAAAAATCACCTCACTAATTCTAAATCTCATAATAGTTTTCATTCCTTGGAAACTATTATTCTTGCCTCATTAGGCTAGCTAGGGTCTTAGATAGATCTAGGTGCATACCTAATCATGAAGACATTCCTCTTTATAATTACTATAAAAATTTCATAAAGTTTTATCCACCTCATATTCATGATAAAAAACATTCATAAAACTTATCATGCCTCCTTTCCTTGAATATTGACCATTAAGCCTTATTAGGCTAGGTATGGTCTAGGAGAGGTCTAGGTGTAGATCTAGATTGAAGCACCAAACACCATAGATTTAATTTGAGACCATCATAATAGATCATATACCTTTAATAAGATGACTTAACACTATCCAAAAATACTCCATTCCCATATACAAAAATTTCATCACCTTTATACCTTCTCACGTATCTTGACTTGTTCCCCAAGCATTCTTGTAGACCTGTAGACCTCTTAAAAATCTCATTGATTAAAGTTGTCTTCAAATTCTCTCTTTATCACTCATGAAAACACTCCTATGAATTCTTCATACACTATTTAATACTTTTCACTTTTTACCTTGATGGTTTTTCATATGATTCTATCTTCTCATCACTTCATGACATCATCATTCATTAAGGACCTGCACCATCATCCTTTAACATCAATGAATGATGATTACTTAATGACACCATGACATCATAAAATCTATCCTTACATCACTAAAAATATGCTTCTCCTCTTTGACATCAATGATAATATCTCAATAATAACCCCCTTTGTCATTTATGGAAAAACATTTCATCACCTTTATACCTGCTCATGTAGCTTGACTTGCTCCCCAAACACTCTTGTAGACCTACAGACCTATTGAAGATCGCATTGATTAAATTTATCTTCATATTATCTATGTCACTCATGAAAACACTCCCATGAAGTCCTCATACACTCTTTAAGACTCTACACCTTGTACCCTAATGGTTCTTCATATGCTTTTGTCTTCTCATCACCTCATGACATCATCTTTCATCAAGGACCTACACTATTATCCTTTGACATAAATGAATGATGCTTACCTAATGACACCATGACATCAGTGACTCTATCCTTACATCATTAACAAAATTATTCTCCTCTTTTACATCAATTACAATATCTCAATAATCTCCCCCTTTGTCATTGACGGTAAAACTTATTGATGGCAAACACACTTCAAACTAGACATCCTTTCAACAAACAACTTCTCCATCAATATGATATCTCTCCCCTTTTGACATTAATGACAAAGGGTCTCTGAAACTATCAACTTAACTTTTCACTCCAACTCCACAATGCTACTAGAGAAAATTGACCAAATGCTTACCTTAAAATGATTAAACTACTATCTCTCAATTTCACCTATTTCTCCCCCAAAGCTAGATTCTACCCAAACTAACCTTAAGGACAAAGAGATACCTATAAATTCTTGGAACACATATTTTCAAATCATATCTCAATAAAACTTGTACATTGAGCCTCTGAATCACTACACATTCTCCCCCTATCTTCATACATACATTTTATCATTTATCTTGAACAAAACTAACATAGGGTCTTTTACAAATTATCATCTAATCCTTCAAATCATAGAGCTAACAAGCTACATACATGTGAAAACAAAATTTTGATACATACCTTTATGATGAACACACTATCATCCCTATGAGAAACACTTTGCCTTACCTGATGGTATATCTCCTAAGAATCACTTTGCACAAAAATTAACAAAATTGATCAATAAACCATATACCTTCATGCTTTCATCCTTATTATCTTTGAACTTGCCTCTATGACTCAAAAACTTGACACATGTCTATCATGACTCCATAAACCTTCTTTGTAGCTCATCATTTGATCTTAATCTTACCTAAATCAATTTATCTCTTCATTTGATTTGCTCTTAAAAGCTAGACTTTTTATCACTTGAAAATACTTGGTAAAATATCATTCATACCCTACCACCTGATCCTTGGACTTGAACTTGATGATAACCTACTCAAAGATCTCTTGAATAAATACATGAGCTTCCCTTGACTTCATGTTCATCACAAGCCCTAGGATTTGATAAGTAGACCTGAATCTCAAATAACTCTTCTTGATCATCCATAAATCCTCAACATATACTCTTATTTGACTTGAACACATGGCAACACCAAATATTAATTGACTCAGACTTCTTCCAAATAAGGTCAGGGTGTCTCCCTTTGACTTCATACTATGTGAACACTATTGATATCTTTTTGACCACTTGGACCAACTTCAACAAGCATATGAAGATACTAATTCTAAACATATACATAGATCTACCTACCTTTAGAAAGCTTACCCAAACACTACTTGCCTTATCTTCAATGAATTTGTTAAGAAACTAGTATCTCTCACATATATAAAATATACATAAATACTAAATATATATTATATTATTCCTTTTATGGAAGGAATCACTCCAAATCACTTATCACTTTGAGGGTGATACCTTTTTTGAGTAATCTCAATTACAATTCTTCTTTTTTTATGCATTACAATGGCCTTTGCCACTTTATTTATACTATCTTGATCTACCCAACTCCTTATTCTTATACATGTGGTATTAAAATACGTATTTACTCTTCTACTAGTTATATTGCTAATTTATCCCTTCCTAGGTATATTACATTCCATCCCCCTTAAATATGTTTCACTCTCGAAACATGATAAAAATTAAGAGAACCAAATGAGAGCCAAACTATACATATGAAAATAAGTTGAAGACTAGATAGAGGCATGCCCATGTATCCTTTTCTACTTCCACTTCCTTTGATTGTGCTTGTCTATGAACATGTACATCATTAGGGTAAACATGAGCACTATAACTGAAGGTTGAAGTGTAATTTGAAGCAAGATGATCATATCCTCAAAATAAGAGTAATGGTTCTCAAAATAATCAGCCTAATAAGCTAATGGAGAATACATGTCATCCCCCTTAACATTTTTATATGATAGATTTAAAGTTTCAATTCCTTGTTTAGGCTCTATGGTGGTTAGATGAGGTATATTAGTTATCTGATTGGGTTTATTGATAGCTTATTCAAGCACTTATGGTGCTTACCTGGGATTTGTTGGAGATATTTGAGGTGCATCTAGGTCTTATTTGGGCTTGTCGAGTGTCTAGAAATGATATTGTCAAGTGATGTGATCTTTTGTGCGTAAAGTTAAACCCCATGATTTTATCAGGGATTGAGGTTGAAACATTATAACCTTTTCTTGAATCTCATTTTGAAGTCTATTAATGAAGCATCTTCGATAGAAACCATTAGATAGGTCATCAAGTGGATTGACAAGTTTGTTAAACTCTATTCAATACTCTCTCATTGTACCAGTTTGATGAAGTTGCATCAATGCTCTAGATAGAATGTGAAGGCCCATGATTATAATTTATTATATGTCAACTTCAACCAAAAATGCATCTTTATGCAAAGACTTCCATAGAATTTTATTATTATTATTATTATTATTATTATTATTATTATTATTATTATTATTATTATTATTATTATTATTATTATTATTTATTTAATTTTTTTTAATAACTAGTATCAGTTAGTAAAACTAAGATAACTTATACAATACTTAATAAAAATTAAAAATTAAAATTAATCTAAAAATCTGACACCAAGGTACATAAACCCTAGAAATGGTTTAGCATTTTGTTGACTAGTGAAGAGTTGTATATAAAAAAATAGTCATTTTATTTTTTATTTTTTTTAAAATATAGGTAGTCACTAAAAATGTGATATATTTCAAAATAATAAACTAAAATTAAAAATTTAAACTATTCTAGAAAACTAGAAATGAGGCGCACAAAACCCAAAAATTGTTTAATGTGATTTATTACCATTTAAGATCAATTTGAAGAATAACAATCATGATTTTGAGGGAAAAAATGAAAATCAAGATGCAATGAAGCTCCAAAATCTACATGTTTAATACCTCCAAGATGCATCAAAGCTCCAAAATATACTTGTAATAAAGATCATGAAAATAGCCCTAGAAAACACTCTAATACTAGATGTTAAGAACCTAGTATCTCTCACATACACATAATATACATAAATACTAAATATATATTATTTTATTATTTTTATGGAAGGAATCACTCTAAATCACTTGCCACTTCGAGGGGGCTACCTCCTTTGATACTAAATGATACCAGATGATATAATGAAGCTCTAAAATCAAGATGTAATGAAGATCTAAAATTTCCCTATTGAAGACCTCCTTTGATGCAACAAAGCTCCAAAATATACTTGAAACAAATATTATGTAAATAAACCTAGAAAGTTCTTTGATACCAAATTTAAAGACCTAGTATCTCTCACATACACAAAATATACACAAATACTAAATGTATATTATTTAATTCCTTTTATGAAAGGAATCACTTACCACTTTGAGGGGGCTACCTTCTCTGATACCAAATCATAGTAACCTAGTTCCTAAAAATAACTAAATGATAATAACTCACTCATATATTGATAAACACATTGATTACACACACAATATTTCTTTTATGAAAGGAATAACTCTAAATCACTTGCCACTTCAAATGGGATTCCTCGAAGTAAGCTCAATTACAATTCTTCTTTGATGCATTAGAATGGCCTCTACCACTTTATTTATACTATCATAATCTACCCAACTCCTTATTATTATGCATGTGGTATTAAACTACTTGTTCACTATTCTACTAGTTATACTACTAATCTATCCCTTCTTAGGTATATTTTAAACTTTTTAATTATACTACTAATATTGTCAAGACTAAATATTTTTAATGAGATTACATATATAATTAGTTTCATTAGGCCTATCATTCTTGACAACATCTAAACTATCATTGTTCTAAAGGAACAATCTATCTTATCTCAACTCATTACAAATTTTCCTCTTGTTTTAGACAAGCTTATATTAATTTTCACATACCAAACTACCAGTTAGGTTTGTGAGACCTCATTCACTATGTTATACATACCTAATCATTAGGCCCTTTGTTCAACTCTCATGCTTGAGATGCATCATTCAACTCTTTGTCATTATCCTTGAGAGCTACATTGCTTTCTTCAAAAGACTTCATCTTGACATTGGTTTTTTCAATCTCCACCTTCAACAAACTCAACTCAAATTTCAACTTAGAACATTATTCCTTTTTTAAACTTAGACTTTCCTTTACATCCTTTAGCTGACTCTTGATATCCTTAATGATCTTCTTGTCTTCTTTGACTGCTTCAACCATTTCCTCAAGCTTAGTTTGGAGATGACTCATCACTCCTTCACATTCCATAAGGAACCTAGTCTATTCTTCAATATTATTAATGATCATCTCATATTTATCTCCTTGGAGTTAGTGTTACTCCATCTTATCTCAAAAAGGCTAATCTTCTCCTTAATACCTTTGACCACTAATTTCAATTCTTGATTTTTTTTCTTTAACTATTTAGCCATCTTGAGATTCTAGGATAACCTTTCAGTTATTAGGCTTTATCCAAAGGACCAAAATATAATACCAATTATTGGAAGCACTACCACTAAGAGGGGAATTAAATTAGTGTCTTAAAACATTCCTTATTTTCACTTAAAATTCATTAACCAATCAAACTAGTATAGAAGATAATTATTGCATAGAGAAGTAATCACATAAGCATGAAACACATAAACATAAAAGATATGTGGGAAACCCTCATGGTGGATAAACCCCATTGAAACAAATATTGGATTAAAATACTATAAGATAATGAATCAATCTTTAGCTAAGCACCAACACATCAAAGATCACCAACCCCTAATTTACCAAATACCCACTTGGCTTTAGCAAGCACCAACTTACTAGAAGACACCAACCCCCTTGTTGATCAAAAACACACTCAATCAACATAAATATGACTCAGCACCCAATCATCCACTTGATTATTCCACCTTTTCTTTGATTATATTAACACCTGATGATGGTCTTCTTCTCTTTATGACATCAATGTCATAATCTTCTATCTCCTTTCTTGATCTTCTTAGACAATTTTACCTTTTACATATCAGTTATATTCTTATCTTTTCAATTTTCCCTTCCTTAGCTATGTATCACCTATTCATGGAATCATCAACATACTCAGGCCTCTAACATACCTTTTCTCATCTATGACATCTTCATAGACCTCTATCCTTTCCTCATGCAAGACTCATATAGATATTCTCACTATCTACCCTCATAATCTAATCCTTCATTCATATACTCATATTATCATGTGATCAAGTGTTTTTAGTATATATATGGTTTATATCCATCCTTACCCCTTTGCACACATCTACTCTTCTTAACAATATATATCACTGCTCCTTCACTTACATAACTTCACAAAATGGGCATAAATTACCTTATATATATACTAACCTCTTGCTCACATAGCTCTTGGTCATCCACAAACATTCACACACTTGAATCACCCTTAAAATGTATCATATAATACATTTCATACATGAAACAAACACCACTTTTGTTAGCCACCAATTTTTTAGACCAAAATCTCCATTTGGCCTTAACGAGACCTAATTGAATTAGGCTTTCTCAACCACACATTACTACTCTGACCCCTTAAAACATATTGAGGCATACCACACAAATTAAAAAACTTCAAAAACCACACTAATAGGCCTTATAAAATATCATATAGGCTTCCAACACCTATTAGGTCCATTCACCACTTGAACCTCTTCACAAAACACTGTTCACATTAGGTCTATGTACACCTAGAAAGTCTATTTTAGATACAGAAGTAAAAAAACACTAACAAACCTTAACCATGGAAAACCAACCACTTTATTATATGATTAAATATTAATAAAATCTCATCATATGTATTAGACACCATCACTCAAAGAAAAACACCTCAATATCACTCCTATAAGAAGCTCACTCAGAGCTACCAAACATTACCAACACACATTCATATAAACATGAACATCTGACACCTAAAGGGGAAAACCAATAAATTCCAATGCATGAACATGATCCTATAATATCATTATAGATACATCCAATATCAATATCATAGTCTTAAATGGCAATGTTGGTCTTGCAAACCAATCTCATAGTCCTGGGTTTCACTATCATGATTGAACTTGACATGACAACTTGTGAACAACATTTTCACCACTTACATATGATTATTAACAACTCCGAATGAATGGTGAAGTGTTACAAGTCCTATAAAAACACTCCATTATTTAGTTAACACAAATTGGGCTTGTTAAGCCTTCTAAAATCACTTTCTCCCTCTATCTAATCTTTCTCACTGTTCCACTATTAGCCCAGTTTAGTGATATGTCAACTTGAGTGACCAAAATAGTTAAAATGAAGGATATAAATTGTATAACTAACACATTGAATAAAAAACACAACTATCAAGCTTCAACCTCTATGTATTTGCATGCTTTAACTAGGTCAAACCTGACTGTTACAGTAAAAATTCTAAGAAATAGAGCTTTTTTATGGGGTCCACTCACTCACATAGCAAACCAATCATGATTGGAGATGATTTATGGAGTTAAATACAACCTCTAAAAACTTACCTAGGCATTTAAGACCATTTTAAGCAATTTTAAACAAGTTCTTCAACATCATGTCAACATTAGGGTTCTAGGAGGGTTTAACACTTGTTCTAGTATTAATGACTATTCATACAGGATTAACCCTAAAATATAAAACTAATTCCTATATATATTATCTAGGAACCTTCCCATCTCTTCTCAAAGACTCAAGACACCATGTAGAGTTTACACATGTCAATGAGCATAAGAAAAACCTTCTCAAGCTTGGAGATCTTCTTTTGTGAGCTCGAGAGACTTCAAAACACTATTTCATGTTATTTCTTGAAAACCTTGATCTAGTTCTTCATGTAAATCACGAAAAACAACTCACCTTACCACTACCAATTCTCATAATATCTTTCATTCCTTGGAAACTATTCTTCTTACCTCATTAGCCTAGCTAGGGTCTTAGATAAATCTAGGTGTAGACCTAATCATCAAGACCTACCTCTTTAAATTTACTCTAAAACTTTCCATAAGGTTTATCCACCTCATATTCATGGTAAAACACATTAATACAAATTCTCATGCCTCCTTGCCTTGAATATTGACCATTAAGCCTTATTAGGCTAGGCATGGTCTAGGTGTAGATCTAGACTAAAGCACCAAACACCATAGGTTCACTTTGAAACCATACTAACAGATCTTATACCTTTAATAACATGCACTAACACTATCCAATAATAATCCATGCTCATATATAAACATTTCATCACCTTTATACCTATTCATGTATCTTGACTTGTTCCCTAAGAACTCTTGTAGACCTATAGACCTCTTGAAGATGTCATTGATTAAATTTGTCTACAAACTCTATCTTTATCATTCATGACAACACCCCCATGAATTCCTCATATGCTCTTGAATACTCATCACCTTTTACCTTGATGGTTTTTCATATGTTTTTGTCTTCTCATCACCTTATGACATCATCCTTCATCAAGGACCTGCACTATTATCCTTTGACATCAATGAATGATGCTTACCCAATGACACCATGGCATCAATGAATCTATCCTTACATCACTGACAATGTGCTTCTCCTCTTTTACATCAATGACAATATCTCAATAGCTTATACCTCCTCACATGAACCACTTCCTACATGTTTTCCATATTTTCCAACCTTTGGCCATATTCATCCATTTGGACTTCGATGTTTTGAATCACACCCAAAATTCCATGTAGGATAACATTATGCCAAAAATGATCATTTTTAGCATTACCACCAACATTTTTTTACTACCAACATTATCATTTCTAAAATTATTATTGGCATGGTCATTTACAACATGGATATTGCCATTGTTTCCACAAATGTCATTGTTACAATCATTTCACTACCATAATTATTGGAAATATTATTATTTATTTCATTCCTAATGGAATTTATACTATAATAAATGACACCAACATTGCCTTTACTATATTGTTTCCTCACCACCCTAAAAAATACTTATACATGTTCATACAATTATTTCCCATAGATCCATAGGGTAGAATAAGGCTATGATACCACTCTCATAATACCAAAAACAAAGACAAAATATTTTGGACTTTATATGGCTATGATACCTAGATTACAACATTCAACCATGTACATGTATACAAAATTCCAAAAACTTAAAAAACTTAGGTATATGATTGATATTTCATTCATGTCATAGCCATAAAGTGGAGTTCATTAAGACCTACTAGGTTAAGTGGTTAATTGAATTATCTTATTAATATATTTAGAAATTAAACTTTTTACATAAGGATTTATAAAGCATTAACCACTTCACCCTTTATGAGGCATTTATTTCCAAAAAATAATCGAGTTTTAGTAGAGGATAAGTCTAATTTTTTTCCAAGATAATAAGATTTCATTCAAGAGGAGTGGTATTGAATCAACATACATAAAATATAATTTAAAGTATGGATAAAGTATTAATATTTATTATAATGACCTTTAGTTTATTTTATAAGTAAATAGTTCCAATAATTAACTTGCAAAAAACCCTGTATATTTTCTAATCATTTCACATGGCTATGATAAGGAATATGCATATTTTGAATGTTCCTAAAAGACTTGTAAACATATGATTTTATTGTTAGAATATCAGAGTGGATACTAGGATATATGGATCAAGCAAATGCATATGTTTATGATATACATAAGTCAAGCAAGTAGACATCACAATAGCTGCAAGTAAATGAAATCACATACATGAAAATATTATATAAATAAGATAAGAGACAAAACCAATCTTCCATTGAATAATAACTCACTAAGAGAGATGTACAAATAGGAATGCATTAATAAATCTTCCAAGAAAGGCGGTCAAAGAGCCAAAATAGAAGAGTAACTCCCATACCCAAAATAGTTGGTCAAGGGAGTTACTTCATATTCATCCAATTAAAATGTAACTTAAGTACACCTAATCAATATTATCCATGAAAGTAGGAAAAATATAAGTGAAATAAAAAATATCATAATAAATAAATATGGGAAAAAAGAAAACCCTACTCTAACATCCCCTTTAAACACAACTTAGGTGGGTAGTGTAAAAAAGGGTCACAAAAACTAGGCATGTTGAGGTACCCATGTACAAATAAATCTCTCATAAAGTAGATAAAATTATAAAAATCATAGGAAAAACTCCCCCCCCCCCCCCCCCGCCCGCAAAAAAAAATGAGAGAGACATAAAAAAAGAGGATAAAAGGCCCCCAGAGAAGATGATGCTATAGTGTCCTGAACCTCAATAAGATCCCACAAGTGAACATACTTTATCTTCATGAAGGATTTGGTGGAGACGTCTATGATCTACTCTATCATCTAACAATATATTAAATCAATATCATCCCCATGAATGATCTCTCTGATGAAGTCCATGTGAATCTCTATGTTTGGTTTGCTAATGTTGAATCAAGTTCCTATAAATCTAAATAGTACTTTGGTTGTCATGATAGATGATGGTAGGTCATCTTAACTAGATACTAAACCCTATGGGAATACCTTAAATATAGATGGACTCGGTCATAGAATTAACATCCCCCATATACTTTGCCTTAGTAGATGATAAAGTAATAGTATTATACTTCTTGACCAACTAATTGGACTTGAATTAATGGAGAAACTATAACCTAAAGTGGAATTATGATTCTAAATATTTCCATCCCAATCTAAGCTACTATATCCAATCAGCTCAATATCAGTGTCAGCTATATAATGAATCATAAATCTATGTGTACTTTAAATGTATTGTAAGATCCTCTTAGCTACTTTTTAGTGTAGCTCATGGGATTCTTGCATGAATATGAACACTAGGCCCATTTCATATGATATGTTAGGTCTGGTATGTTTCAAGTAGATAAGGCTACCCACAATTTTTTGATACTAGGTAGCATCAACCAAAGGTGAAGTAAATTCTACCTCAAGCTTAACTTTAGATAGAAAGGGGGTCAGAGTTGGCTTACAATCAGCCATGTGAAATTAAGCAAGTAGATTAAGAGCATACTTAGGCTATGCAAAAGTGATCCCTGAGTTTGACTGAGAAAAATGAATCCTAAGGAAGTAATGTAACAAGCCCAAGTATATCATGTAAAATATGTCTAAAAATCCCTTTTCACCACTAAAATGGATGAAAAAGAGATTACAATGATCAAAATATCATCAACATAAAGTACCAAAATCAAGAGTGAATCATTATATTTTAAGAGATAGATGCTCATATCTAAATGGCATATAGTGAATCTTACTAAAATAAAAATGGAATCCATCTTGGCATACCAAGATCAAAGGCCTTGTTTAAGGCCATGGATGGATTTTCAGAGTTTATATACAAAAAATAATCCTTAACAAAACCTAAAGGATGATCCATGTAAATCTCCTCCTCAATATCACTATGAACAAATGCACTATTCACATCCATTTGCTAAACATCCCAATGATTGGCCATAGCAATAACAAGTGTGAGTCTGATAAAGTCCATTCTAATGATTGGAGTAAAGATCTTTGTGTAGTCAATGTTAGTCACTTGAGATAAACCCTTAGTGACCAACTACATCTTAAACTTATAAATGGACCAATCTATTGCATGCTTGGTATGATATATCCATCTACATCAAACTATATTTATTACCTTAGGAAGAATTGTCAATTCCCAAGTGTAATTCTTGATTAAGGAGTTATAATCATCATGCATGATATAATCCCACTTAGTAATACATGATGCCTCCTAAAAATTCTATGGATTTGAGCCAAAGGCATAGAAAACATGTGTACCACTCTAAAACTTTAAATACATTTGCATGTCATATGAATGATCCCCAACCCATGTAACTACACTCTATAGTGTCTACCTAGCCTAAAGAGGGCCGGAATTGGATGATTCAGGTATAAAAACATCATCCTTAAAAGTGGGGCTAGATGTGGATGCTTTGATGAGTGCCCATCACTACTCTTACTATCAAAACTGAAATAAGTGCTTGATAGAAGACACGCTACAAGGCTCTAAATAATAAACCTCAACTTTTGAAGATCCCATGTGGTGAGAAGTACTTGATTTAATAACCCATGAAGATGTTGGATATGTAACTTCTATAAAAGCCTTGTCATTTTCTTTCTCTTTAGCTTTGCCTTTTGCGATAGAAGAATCTTGAGTTTATGAATTCTACTTGATAGAATTATGAACACCTATATTTTTTCTCTAGATTATGAGTTAGGTAATCAAATTATTCTACATGAAATTGTGTTCATCATGCCCATTTTTATTGTAATAGGCACAGTCAACCTTCTCCTTATTAGGTTTGTCATTACAAGAGGAGGTTTCACTAGTTGTTTTGATAGAGGTTGATTCTTTATTATTCTCTTTATCCTTATTATTTTTCTTGTTTTATTTGTTAGAGTCCTACTTCGCATTTTAAAAAATTAGGTATTGAGGCTTTTATGACTTTAATGTGCCCATATGTATTAACTTGTCTTGCTCCTAAATCAAGTCAACAACAAAGGCATCTAAAGAGGGAATCTTCCATGTAGTGTGTAAATCATTTTTAGTGGAATGAAAAGTATAGACAAAGACTGAGTAATTAGGACCTAACTTGGAAATAATATAAATAATAAGTTGGTCATATTTATACTCTATTCCACATTATTTAAACTATAATCTCAAAGACTTAAACTTGGTGAAGAAATCCTAAAGGGTGTCAAAATTGCTAGGACTTAGGTTGATAAGTTCATTTTCTAGTTTTTGACCCCTCATCACATCTAGAGTCTAAAAAAATCTTTTCCAAGATGGTCCAAACTTCATTATAATATTTAATAGGTTATAAGTCAAAGATAAGATTAAGGGACATATAAATACACAACAACCCATGGGCTTGACCACACCAATTTTACCAATTAAATTTTTATGTTTTTATACTAGGTTTAGTTTCATTTTCCATTGTAATATGATGTGAAATCTTGATCCTTAATATAATTTTCATTTTTTTTTCCATTCATAGTAGTGAAATGGTATTAGTGGATGAATTGAACTTGAATCCATTAATGCAAAAATGAATTTAAAATAGTGCAATTTGAAGTAGTTTTTGTTGTTGAATAAATGAAAGTGCAAGAAGAATAAAAAGAGTCACACAAAAAACATATTACACCCCCCATTAACTATGAAATGGTTAACCTCTCCTAAATATCACAAATAATGCAAGCTCAAAAGATGTTAGGCACAAATGAGAATGCGTCTATAGCAACTAGTGCAAATGTCATTTAGATGTGATTTGTAAGACAAGGAAAGGACATCAAGATCAACCAAAAATGCATCCAAGACAAGTACATAAAGTGAGAAAAAGAAACAAAGAAGTGTCTATTTTAATGTGAGTGGGTTTAGCCACCTGCCAAACTAGACCTCTCCCTTTGGTCTTCATCCAGTGAAAATATGAAGAGGTTTTAAATAATAACTTTTTTTAAAATATTTCTCACAATTTATTATATTTATAAAAAATAATCAAAAAATATCCACTAACAATGTTAAACTTAACTAATCCTCTTATGCATTAATTATGCATTCAAATAAAAGTAGCCTATTTGAGCTTGTTTTAAATCAATTTATTGAAAAAAGGTGTTTTAATATTCTATATTTTTAAAAAAACTTAGGGCAAACTTTGAATAGACTTATCTTGTTTTGGAATAAAAATTAAATCCTTTTGAAGTTATAGGAGGCTTATGTGTTTTTGATAGAATAACTCATGTGTGATTCGCATGCACTAGTCCTAGTCAAAGTCCTAGTTAGGGGGTTGTAGGGGGTAGGATGTATCCCCATGTTACAACTCAAGTCTATTTATGACAAAGACATTAAGTTGAATTAGATGATTTTGGCAAATAGGAATCTTAAAATGATAGTTTTGACTAAGTAATAATGAGAGTAGATTCATAAGGTGAAAATATTGAACACAAGAGACTAAACCTAATGTTTAGATGTAATAATAGACAACACACATAAGCTAATAGGGTCAAATTTAACAACACCAATGGAGTAGATTTAGAGCACAAAAAACACACAATACCTGATATTATATGGAGGCACATAGGTCTTGAAATGGTGTATATGAATAGGTGGTAATGAGATTAGACTCAATAGGTGAAAATATCATAGTCAAGATCCACTTTGAATTAATGCATAACTAGGGTTGAACATGCAAAACCAATTAATTAGTCTCCCAAACATGCAAAACTAGATGAGGCCAAGTTGAAGCCAAATGCATAGGTTGATACTGAACATAGGAGGCCAAACCTAAGGCTTGGATGCAATAATAGACAACACATAAGAGCTGACAAGGTTGAGTTAAACAACACCAATGGATTAAATCTCGAGCACCCAAAAACACACAATACCCAATGCTATATGGAGGTATGTAGGTATTTTTTAGGAAACATTACCAAGGCACACATAACACATAGTCACAAAGAAACCAAAAAAAAATTGTGTTAATGGCTACCAATGAACCAAGTCTATAAAAATTGCCTCCACCAAGGATGAGCACTAAACCAATAATGGATTATGAAAACTATATTTTATTTATAAATAATAAATTTCATGATTTGAAATGAATCTAAGAGTAATAAAAAACTAGACAATCGAATACCAGAGTGGCTCTGATACCATATCAGAGTGGATGCCAGTATCTTGGGATCAAGTGAATGCATAGGTTTATGATAGACATGATTCAATCAATTACATAACATAATAGTTTTGATAAAATTAAATCACATATATGATAATATTTCATAAATAAGATAAGATCCAAAAGCAATATTCCATTGAATGATAGTTCACCAAGAGAGATGTACAAATCAGAGTGCATGAGTAACTCCTCTAAGAAAGGCGGTCAAAGAGATAGTAATAAAAGAGTAACTCCCATACTTATAATATCCTATTAAGGGAGTTATTTCCTATTCATATAATCAAAATGTATCTCCAAATACAACTAAGAAATCTTATTCATGAAAGTAGGAAAACTCAAAGTGAGGGAAGAAAATCCTATAATAAATAAATATGGGAAAAAAATAAAACCCTTATTCTAACATAGAATACACTAAAAGACTCATATCATACAAAGCTTAAAAATATCTTAAGTCTCAATTTAACCCTATCAAAACCATGTCAATTTATATCTTAAAGATATGACATTTTAAATTAACTAATAAATCCTTTTTAATTAACAAACTTCTAATATGCCCTTCACAAGGAATAAATGAAAAGTACACTATTTATCATCACAGGACTATAAATTCATCTAATATATATTAATAGCACAAGGATAAAACCCATTAAAATATCATTAAATATTTTTTTATTTCAAGTAATGATTACATTTATATATTATTTATAAAGTTACTCAATTAGTAGTAAACACAAGACATACACAAAGAAGAGTGAAGTCTACCACCTAAAATAATGTTCATAATGAAAGGTATTTCCATGAAGTGTATTTTCCACTCTTTCTTATCTACCCATAAAAAATTCTAGAGGAAAGATTACAATTATACTTTAAAACCACCAAGCATTGTTTAGAGACTTCACTTAATCTAACCCTAAAGTCACAAATGTCCATTTTGAAGTTGGTTGTGTTTACCACTTAAATTAAAATTTGACTTAAAGCATGAAACTAAGGCAAAAATAATTCAAAGTTCAACACTGAGATAATTTATGCCATCAAACCTTAATAATTTTTTACCACTATCATTCAATGTAGTATGCTTTTTTAATTTAAAATATATTACATGATATAATGATTAAGATACTTATTACACAATTTTTTATAAAGAAATGAGGTATACAATAAGCAATGCTTTAAAGTGATATCAAATAAATGTGTGATAAAAATCAAGCTCAACTGAAGATTAAAATCCACATGTGTTTTCTTGATAAACAAATACAGAAACCATATTCATTATTTGATCTTCACCATAATATCAAGATAAAAAATAAGGATAAGTTCAATGAAATTAGAAGGTGCAAGTAACAAAATTATTTCATCATAGTCTCCTATCTTTTAGCAAGGTGTACATCATTTAACACCATCCACTATCCAAACAAATCTAAAATATATGCCTTACATTAGGGTTGACTCAAGTTCATTTATTTATAATTTCCATATTCATATTATGAAACCTCTATTTTCACAATGCTTAATTGAGATAATTGGTGTTGTACACATTTCCTATTGAGATGTACCTTTTATGTTGTTGAGACACAATATGTTATTTATCCCGTATGTCTAATACAAATGTTCTATTTTTTATGTGATGTTGTTGATTTGTTTACCCTAGACCATTTATATGCTTAGATTAAATTATGATTATATTTATTTTAATGTCAATTTACTTTCGCTATTTGGTTGTTCATTATGATACATATTGATTTTGTATCACTAGGTTTATTTTTATAATGCAATAATTTAAATTATGCATATGTTTAGATAATTTATATTAGTTTATTAACACTTATATGTGATTCCTTGGATATTTCATGTGTTTTTTGTTTGGATTCAGATCACTTTTATTATAATCTATAACTTCATCTATCTAGGTTAGGTAATCTTATGTGTGCAATGTTGTGTAAGTGATAGGTGAGGACAATGAGGGAACTAGGACTACACTAGGCATGAACACATCATGGGTATAGTGGTGACACATATACTTAATCCTATTATGATCCAACCACTCCTTGTACATTTTTATGGACATAGTCAAAATCACAGATGTCCTTAACCCATTTAATACTATTCACCCCTCTAAGATACTATTCTCACCTCTAATTATTAACTTTAGGAGTTCTCCTTAATTTTTATTACATTCATAGATTATATTTAAATCCACTTAAGTTCCCCCCTTTGAATAAAAAACTAGATTAATTATATGATCTAAATGTTTAGAGTGTCATAAAGTAATACTAGATATTTTATAGTGTATTTTATGTACTTGGACCAATAAGAAGGTTGGAGAGTATTTATATAAGCCTTAGAATAATTTTTAATCATCCCATGTGTCATTTATGACATTGGTTAGTGGGCTCATTTGTGAGGTATGGACTTGTTTGCTTGACCACATAGGATTATAAGTGGAGTTATGGATGGGGAATACTTTTAGATCATAATACAAGGGATGGGAAGGGACACTTGTCACATTTATATTGGATTGTAGAGAATGGATTTGAGCCTATATGAGGAAGGAATACCTTCCTTGAGATAATTTTTTCCTCATTTTGGAAATTGAAAAAAAATGGAGTGGAGAAGGGAAGGAAAAAGAGGAAGATCTTATATAAGGAGGATGTTATTAATTTTCCAATCTTGATAGAGGTTTTATTGAGTGGAATCAACAAGGAACTAATGTAGGCTTTCATGCTCAATTTACATTAATTTTGTTTTTATTAAAATTATATTTAAATTTTACTTTATTTGTAAATATTCAAGAATAAGGCCATTTGGATACCCTATTTATTTATTTGTATTCCATGTTTATTCCAATGGCCATCATGTGGTTTTAATTCCCATTTGGTCTTGGGGATGTAATATCCATCCCAAAATATTGGCTAGTTTTTATGCCATTTTTTGGTCTTAAAATGGTAATGTTATGCTTCCAAAATTGTGTGTGCATATGTATACTTGTTGTGCACTCTCACATATTGGTAATGGAAAGTGGACCAAATTCCCAAGGCCTTATATATAGTTTGATTATCCATATAGGAAGAGGTTAGTGGAACTATTGATGCTCACCTATGTGATTCTTTATTTTGTGTACTATTATTTGGTTGGTAGAATCATAGTTCTTGCGGGCCTTCTACATATTATTATTATTATTATTATTATTATTATTATTATTATTATTATTATTATTATTATTATTATTATTATTATTATTACTATTATTATTATTATTAATGACAAGTGGACTAAATTCCTAAATCCATCCATTTAGTTTGATTATACATGTATAAGTGACAATTAAACCTCATGATTCCATATTAATTTTTATCTGGCATGTTTTGATTTGTCTTTTTCCTCCATGACCAAGAAATGGTACAATAATGGTGAACTATCCCCACTTTTTTCTTCTAATTTAGTGGGTATATTTGTGTTTTAAGTGTGTATGGATGCCTTGTGATATTTTCAAATTTAAAGTGGTGTTTTTTTCTTCGTATGCTAGTTTTGGAAATGAAAACCCTATTTGTGTAGTTGAACTTATAGCCTCATAAATGAAATTCTTAGTGAGCATTCCTTTTCTAGTCTTGTTGCCACCTAAACCTCATTTATAAACATGTCTACCTTAAATCATGATATGATGATGCTTAGAGTAAAGAGTCTTAGGCTCAGGGGTGCCTAAGGTAGCCACTTGATGATGGAAAAAGTATGGGAGGCAAGCACTTATTCGGTAAGCCTTATGATTGCATGTGGAGTCCTTGTGAAGATCAACTTGTTCAACATTTAGTATATACTTGTAAAGAGATTAAATTAGATATTTGGGAAATATGATTATTGTTATTATTTTAATTATATATATAGTAAATGTGTATATAATATATATATATATATATATATATAGTAAATGTAAATAACATGATGTTTTGTACCGCTTGCCTACTCTTTCAATTGAGTGTATCAGGTTATAATAATAATGAAATGATTATTTTAGTTCCAAATTAAAATTGTATATTGTAGAATGGACATGTAAATCTCTCCAATTTTTACAATTTTATGATAATAAATATGTTATCTTTCCTAAAATTTGGAAATTCATAGTTTTGTGTGAAGCTGAGGAAGGATGGATATATTCATATAATTTTTACATAATTTTTAAATGTACCTATTTCTTCATAAATCAATTTTATTAGATAGTAGGATTTATTAGGATTCCATATCAATTTGTAAAATATTTTTAGGTGTTATCATTTCAAGTTTTGAATCATTTTAGCTTCAACCACTAATAATGGTTCTTTTCCTTTGTAAATTAATCATACTTCATGTATTTTTTGGCATGTAAAATGAGATAATCAGATGCCCCAAATAGTTTTCTAATAAAACTAGTAAGAATTTGGACCCAACACCACTAATTTCATAGTTTTAAGACTCCTAATTTTTCCAGAATGATTTTTTTTAAACTATCACTCTATAGGGAAAATTTAATAAAGCACAGGCCCTTTGGAAAACATTGTACCCCTCTTGTATGGTATCCAATGCTTAGTAGGAAATCACCCATATGACTATGCAACATGTTTGAAGGAACCTAAGGGGATAGTGGATTGCATAAAGACTTAGAAAACCATAGACTTGGATTGGATTAGCTATTCAAGGGTGGGAATAATATGGCTTAAGCCATGTAATGATATCACCATACCCCACTATGGGGGAGTCAAACCATTTTGACTGCCACCCACTTTACCCACACAGTTAGTGTTTTTTTTTAAATAATTTTAATTAATTTCATTTAATTCAAAACCATGTTATTTAATAAAGTTTGAAACTTGCACTTTTATAAGGTTTGTAACTTGTACATTTTAAATTCAAAACTATAATTAAAAAAATAAGCAAATATTTTTGTTTTGATGATTACAAAGATGTGGTGACTCAAAAGTGGGGTGATCCTAAAAGGGAATCCCATTAGTTCTATCTCATCCATATGATGTATGTTTTGAATCTTGAAAAGATGTATTTATCTAGAAATGTTGTCATTCTCATATAGATGTTTTATTTAAACTCTTTATAACCTAGTTACCGATTTTTGTACCCAAAATTATAGAGACCCAGTGGTTTGGAGGTGGGGGAACCTAAAAAGGGCCTCCATAAAATTATCCTCCCCTTCTACTTGGAAGTGGTTTTAAAACCTATAACTTCATAATTTTATATTTTTGTTAGTTTTATCTTAGGTAGGTTGTTTTGGGCCATGTTGCCTGTCATGGGCTCCTGGGAGCCAAGAAATGGGTTGACCCAAAAGGGGACCCATTTTATTTTTGCATTCCCTTCAAATTGAGGAAAAATTTAAAATATGAGACTTTTTTTTAAAAATTTATCCTTTAACCTAGTGGTAGCCATTAATGGTTGTGGTGGAGGTTGAAGCTCCTAATACCAGTTTAGAAACTGTGAAAGATTGAGGCCTCTTATGAGCATTTTAAAGAAATGAGTACCTAGAAAATAATATCTTATATTTCTATAATATTATAAAATTTAAATTGAATTAAATGATTTTGGACCAAAAGCTTAGAGACTTAATCAATAATAGTTGTCTAGGGCCAAGGAAGGAGAGGAGGGATGAAAATGGGAAAAGTCATCCTCCAACACCTCCTTCCTCCTTTGAAAATATATGTTTTCAACTCAATGGGTGATTTGGAGATCCTATGGCCTCCATAATGTTATTTAGGTCACTTTTCTACCTTCACTAGATCTTACCATCTATTTTGATTGATCTAATAATGGAGATAGAGTGTTCCATCCTCAAGGGGCTTTTTTTGTATACTTTAGACCCATTTTGAGGTCATATAGGGATATACAATCTACAGTTGAGATCTTTCCTTGAATTTGACTTAAGTAAAAAATGTTTTTTGATCATGAATTAGGTGTGAACCAAGCCTTGTAATTGGCCAAATTCACCCAAAGATACTTTTGAGCACTGTGGAGAGTAATGTAATATAGTTTTAATGAGTGGTGTATCTAACCCATCTCACATTAATAGATAATTACTTTGGGGCCATGGGACCCACTAGGATGGCTTAGAGAGTTGTAGTTTTGCTAATAGCCTATAGGACAATTAGATCAAGTGGAGCCAACATGGTTACGTAGTGACTATGCAATAAATTATGCATTTTGATCCATTTTATTTAGGCATGTGAGTTTATTTAGATGTATTTTGTGACTCATGCCATGTTATTGGATAACCTATGAGTAATGCATCTATATAATATGTGCATTATAATTTTATTTTAAAAATGACCTAATTTTGTGTGTGTTTTCATTGTGTCAATTTTTGGGCATGACATTTTGTTATCAAAGCCAAGTTTCTACACTAGGAGCTTTGGGGATCATCGCTTGGTACCACTTATTCCATAGTGAACCAATACATGTACTTGTTAGGTGTTATGCCTCATTAAGGAGGTAATAACAATACCCACAAAGAGTTCCTTGGACTATGGACTCTTTGGCTATGTAATAGATCATTGGCTTCTTATTTTGGTCTCCACTCTTGAGAGACCCATGCTAAGATTGTCAAACATCCACCCATATAGTTGAACATATGAGGTTTGATGAAGGCTTGAAATAAGGTTCCAACTAAGTGTTAGGAAGTCAAATGGTTCTAAGGGATAAGTGACTATTAACTTATGAGTGAGATCTTATGTGTTAGGTTGAAGGGACTTTCTCATTACCATTTCCATACACATCTTGCCTTGGAGAGATTCTTAGATGAGTTATTTGATAAGCTGATCTTGGTTCCCAAGACCATGGAGATTGATCTCAGATATATAATAGAGTGTGTTATTTGTCCACTATCTATATGGTCCCTTTTAGGTTCAGTAACACCATTTATTGGAGTAACTATTTAGAGGACACCTTATGTTGAACCAATAATGGTTCAGAGGTGACCTTGTTGACAAGGATCCTTGAGAGGATAGTGTTTTGGTTTTTCCTCATTATTACAAAGGTTATAATGTACCTTCCTAATTCTGTATAATCTTGAATGGATTGAAGTATCCATGATAGTCTTAATTCTTTGATAATAAGAAGATAAATTTTATGTAAAAAAGTTTTTATTATTTGGTGGTGACACCTAGTTGGGTGGTTTGCCTATGAGTTTTGATATAATTGAAGTAAGATAAGTTTCTTTCAAAGCTATAGGTAATGGTAACCCTAAGTGGGTATACCTCCTCATTGTTAAACATGATCATGATAAGAGTATACCTTTGATTTGGTACTTATATGTTATTTTCCTAGAGCGTATGAATTAAAATTTATTATGATATTCAAACTTTTTTGGGTGTAAACCATTTGAGGTGACCCTTCTCTTTTTGTGTTGTAAATTACATCCTCTTTGAAATCACATATTATAAAAATGCATGGATGATATTGTATCATGTGTTTTGTATTGTTTGCTTGTGTTGGGTCTTGTAGTACATTATTTCATAACCATACCACACTCTTGTTTGGATTGTAAATTTTAGACCATCATTGAGTATGGATAGATTAGTTGTGCAAGTGTTTCACACCCTTTATTCTTGAGAATTTTTTGGCCTAAGAAGATTATTTCTTTAGTGGTATTGTTTTCTTAATCATCTATAAGTGAGATATATATATTGAATACTTGTATGATGTCTTTTTCCATTATTCAAAAGGTTATCATAGATTGTTGTATGAGTTGCTTGGAATTCCATGATCATATGAATTTAGATTGGATCTAGAGGGATTTAATTCTAGGGAAACATAATGAATATGACATAAGAGTATTAGAAGTTGAGATGTTTTTTCGAAGACCCATTTTGAGTTAGGGCTTGGTGGTAGAAGGTGTGTGTCCTTAAGATCACATATACCTTCTTAGAGTTGTTAAACAATTAATATGACTAAGTGTATTATGAGTGCTTGTTGTATACCATGTTGGGTAGGTGAGTACCTAGCATATTTCATGAGTTCATGAACAAGAGGTTCCTATAACCTTATCTATCACCATTAAATGGAGCATCATTGGTGATGGATAGACCCTTTTTCTTGGTAATCAAAGTCACTAAGGGAAACTTGTGCTTTGTGTAGTGGGTATTGTACAAGCATGTGATGCTTATCACCTAAGAAAGTGTGCACATGTAAATGGAGTTTTTTGCCTTTTGATGTGAATATTAGGGGAGGGGATCATGTAAGACACCTCAGTAATTGACACCACCCTTGAGTGGTGGGCATCCTCCTCATAGTAGAAGAGTTTAGTTTATTTTTTAGTGATTTCTTATGTGTTAGGAATTTGGTAATATATTTATATTATATATGTTCTTTTGGTTTGGGAAGAGGTGTTGTTTAGATCTTAGATAGAATTGAGATACATTTATACTCTCTCACCATATAGTGACATCATCATAAGTCCATTGAGTATATTCTTATATTTTACAATGCTATATAAGTGTTATTTTTATCAAAGACTTATTTATGTAGTGTTGTTTCAACCATATTCCTTGGCCTTCGTAGAATGGTATATTTTACTTCATGTTGGCTAGATAAGTTGTATATATGGAGTGGCTTGAAGCCTACATGTGGTTTAATCCTTTTTATCCTATTTGAGAAAATGTGTTACAATTTTTTTGTTTTTATTTTTACTACTTATAGATTGGTAAATGTGTGATGGTTATGGGAACTTGGAGTTGTGATCTATTATGTAAACCATGTGAGGGTATTGAAGATTTATGTTTATAGGTGTTGTTATATTAGCTCTCTACTCTCCATTGGTAGCCTTATAAAACCCCTTGCTTTAGTATTTTTGTATCTAAACTTGTGAACTTTTACCATGTGATGTGTTGAACCTTGAATTTAATTTGGTTCTTGATTTTTATTTATAAATTGATAGGAATCATCTTTTTGTGGTTTTCCTTGCTATGGATTTTAGAGGTTGTTTAGCCATTTATTTTTTCAAAACTTTATTGATTTTTGGAGATCCTATTTTTATTTATTATACTCAATTTTATATTGAATTGGGTTGTATATACATTTTCAACTTTATTATTGTTTGGCTTATATTGGGTTGTTTAACCTTGATTTTTTCTCCTTTGTGGATAGAGATGGGTTGATTAGCCAATTGATTTTACCCCTTGATTAGATTGGTAAATTATCAACCTATTTAAATGTGTTGTTTTGATTATCCTTTTTATGTTCTTTTCACCTTGAGAAACTATAGGAGTACTAGGTGAGAAGTATCTTGTTATCAATAATGTATGAGTTAGCTTACAACTTGTTCCATAACTTGTTGAACAAGTTGGGAGGAATTGTCTCACTTTTTCTTTATATAGATGTTGTAAGGATGGTGTAATCCTTAGCATTATTTGTTATTTTAATATTATCTTATGTCTTGTCATAACTTTTAGAGTAATGGAGATGAATTATGTGTGATTTTGGATATTTTATGTATCACATTGCACTCTATGATATGTTAGTGTAGATATGTGATCATTAACTTAGATAACCCATTGAGTTGAGTTAGCAAGATTCATAGTGATTGTTATAACATCCTTCAAACTAGAATTTTGATCCTTAGTGACTTCCAGGAGGAAATATGCATAATGGGAGGGGGATGTGAGAACCTTATTTTCACAATGCTTACTTAAGATAATTAGTGTTGTACACACATCTTGTTGAGATGTTTCTTTTGTGTTATTGATACACAAGATGTTATTGATCCCTTATATCTAAGATAGAGATTATAAATGTTATGTGATGATGTTGATTTGCTTATGCCAGAACATTCATAGGATTATATTAGATTATGACTATATTCATTGTGATGTTAGTTTACTTGCATCATTTGGTTATTAAATATGATGCATATTGATTTTGTATCACTAGAGTTATTATTACTAAGAATTAATTTCAATTATGAATATGTTGAGATGATTTGTATTATTTTATTACCATTGATATGTGATGTCATGTGCTTTTTGTTTGGATTCAAATCAATGTATTGTTATATTCTACATCTTTAGATATCTAGGGAAGGGAATTTAAAACTATATAAAGAGCGATTCCATCTCCAAAAATATCATACAAGGAAATTAAAACACCACTTATAGACTTATAAATGAATTTCCTAGTGAGTGTTCCTTGTTTAGTCTTGTTATGACTTAAACTTCATTTATCAACTTTTCTACCTAAAACCATAATGTGATGATGTTTAGAGATGGGATTCTTAGGCTCATGTGTGCCTAGGGTAGTCACCTGAAGATGGAAAAAAGATGGGAAGTGAGCCCTCCTTTGGTTAGTCTTGTAGTTTTATGTGGAGTCCTTGTGAAGACCAACTTGTTAATTTTTTTGTATATAATTGTAAAGAGATTAAGTTGGATGTTTACAAGTAATGAATATTTTTATTATTTTAAATAAAATTATGTATATATACATTATATTTATTTTTTGATGGTAATTGGAAATAATGTGATGTTCTTTAACGCTTGCTTACTCTTCCCATTGAGTGTATTAGGTTGTAAAAATAATGAAATGATTATTTTATGTTACAAATTTAAATTGTAAATTTTATAATGGACATGTATATATCTATAATTTGTATAATTGACCAAAAATGAAAGTTTAATATTTCCTAAAATTTTGAAATTCATAGTTTTGAGTGAAATTAAAGAAGGATAGATGCATTTGTATAATTTTTACATAATTTAAAACTCTCCTATTTCACCCTAAATAAATGTTATTATAAAGTAGGACTTCTTAGAATTCTACAGAAATTTAGAAAATATTTTTAGGTTTTACCATTTTAAAATTTATGATTTTTTAAGTTTTAGCCATTAATAATGGTTATTTTCCTTTGTAAATTAACCCTAATTCATGAAATTTTTAGGCATGTAAAATGAGGTAATCTACCTTAAATTATTTTATAATAAAATTGGTATAAATTTAGACCCAACACCACTAGTTTATTAATTTTTGGACCCTTGGTTTTTCATGAATGAATTTTTAAATATTATCACTCTATAGGGAAATTTTAATAAAGCATAGGGCCTTGGTAAGGGTACTATAGTCTTCTTATAGGGAATCTAATGTTGATCTAGTGCTCACCCATGTGACTATATGATAAGTGGGAATTAATCTAAGGGGATATCATATTTCATGGTGAGTTATAAACCCATGGACTTGGATTGGCTTGGAATTTTAGTGGTGGGAATCACATGGCTTAAACCATGTGTAAATCCCACTATACCCACTAGGGGGAAGTCAAAGCATTTTCACTATCCCCAGTTAAACCACACAGTGGTTTTTTAAAAAATAGTTTTAAATAATTTAATTTAATATTAAACCATGTTTTTTAATAAATTTTTAAACATGTGCTTTTATAAGGTTTGTAACATGTACATTTTAAATTTAAAACCATAACTAATTAAATATAAATAAACCTTTTTGTTTTGATGATTACAGAGATGTAGTGACCCATAGGTAGGGTCACCCCAAAAGGGACCCCTCTCATTTTTACATTATCCTTTGCTTGAATTAAGTTTTAAATCTTGAAAATATGTGTTTCTCTATAAATGACCCTTTTCTTCTAAAGGTGTTTTATTTAACTTTTTTTCAACCTAGTTACCAAGTTTTGTAATCACGACTATGGAGACCCAATGGCTCAAAGGTGGTGAAACCCAAAATTGACCCCCATATATTTTCCCTCTTTCACTTGGAATTGGCTTTATAACCTATAACTTAATATTGTTCACTTTGTGATGGTTTTATCCTAGGGAGGTTGTTTTGGTCCATGTTGGCTATCATGGGATCTTGGGAACCCCAAAATGGGACGCATGTTATTTTTATGTTATATTTAATTTGAGACAAAATTTAAAATATGAAACTATTTTTTTTTTAATTTCACCTTGGGCCTAATGGTTATTGTGTATTTTGAAGCTCCCAAGATCAGTTTGAAAATTGTGATATACTAAGGCCTCTTATGATATTTCCATAAAACTAGGTACCTACAAAAGAATCTCTTGGATTTTTATATTGTGTTATAAAATTGAAAGTGAATTTAATGATTTTGGAATAAAATATTAGAGACTCCATTAATGGTAGTTGTCTAGGTTATAAGAAGGAGAAGAGAGATGACTATGGGAAAAGTTATCCTCTAATACCTCCTCCCTCATCAAAAAAATTGATTTTTCAACTCTATGGATAATTTTGAGACCTTTTGTCATCAATAAGTTTATTTAGGTCACATTTTTACCTTGACCAAATCCATTGGTTCAGGTTGAACCGATCCAACAATTGAGGTGGAGTGCTTCATCCTCAAGGGGATTATTTAGAATATTTTAGACCCATTTTGAGTTCATATGTGGAATATACAATATTTAATTTAACCCTTTTATTTAATTTTAATTTATTAAAATTTTGATTTTTTATTACAACTTAAGTGTGTGTTAAGTTCTGTGATTTGTGATATTTGCCTAGAGATGCTTTTGAGCATTATGAAGAGCTGGATAGTATAGTTTGAGTTGGTGGTTACTCAAACCCACCTTTAATTAATAAATAATTATTTTTTAGCCTTGGTCCATGAGTAGTGATAGGTATAATTAGATATTTATAATATTTTTCATATCTTGTAAGCTAATTATAGAAAGTAATGCCAACATGATTACATAGTAATCATGTAATCGATTGTCTATTACAATCCATGTCATTTAGGCATGTGAGTTTGTTTATATGAATTTTTTGATGTATTAAAATTTATTAGATAACCTATTTTAAATTAATTTGTGTATGATGTGCATTATACGTTCTAAAAAAATGGCATCTTTTTATGTGTGTTTCTATTGTTTTAGTTTTTGGGCATGACACAAATAGCCTTAATAATATAAGCTATAGAAATAAATAATTTAATGAAAAAATAAGCTAAATTTCATTAGGGTTTCCTAATAAGGATTCACCCCTTTTCATATGATTTTATAACTTATTGATAGTATTCTACAGGTCTAGAACTGTATCAGAGTAACATGGGAAGTGTCAACATATTACGATAATTCCATGTTTCCAAATTTACTAAAATTTATCAATATGTTTTTTTTTTTGGATTATGGTAAAAGTAGGTTTTGAAGGGACCCCGAAACCCTATACAACAAAAGAAGATAAACCTTAAAGCCCAAAGAAGTTCAAAACACCAAAATAGGTACAAACCAAACCAGGTAAACAGGAACCTGAAAATAGCAGAAAAGACCAAATTTATCAATATGTTATAATAGCATAAAATTAACATATGAATGATAAAATATTTATTATTTCCATAATAATTACTATAGTCATTTAAAAAGTAATCTTAAAGTTAGGTTACAACTATATCAACCTTCTGCAACATAGAATATCAAGACTCCTCAACTTCTTCAACAATATAACTTCTTATTCATAATTTCCATCCTAGTTGGTAATAATATATTCATAGTTTATATTAAATTAATGAAATTAAATACAATTACACAAACAAATGCATGTTTACCTATGTAAATCCAAACCAATTTAACATAACTTACCTAATAACCATTAACCAATGCAGATGAGATCATGGTAGATAATATAATAATTTATATTTCTATAAACCAAGAAGATATAAAATATACCAAACCAAATTTATAAATTTATCCTATATTCATCCAACCAAAGACACACTACAATTGACTACCACTATATTCATTTCAACTCATAATACAACCATGTTAAAATTTTTGCTAAGTTAAAGATGAATGCCAATGCCTATCCATGTTAATATTCCTTGAATAAATTAATAATCAACTTATAACCACTCATTATTATACTAAAACCAATCAATACAATGAACTACATCATAATTTACAAATATAAGAGAACTATATCAATAACAAGGAAAAATTACTAAAAATAAGTTATCCATGTGTTAGATAAGAAACATAATATAGTCAAAAAATATTTATTAAGTAGAGGATCATTAGATTCCTTTATAACATTGATTAAAAATACATTGAAACAAAATATAATTATATTATAATGTCAAGTAAAAGAATAAATATCATAAAGTCAATAAAAGTTAAAAGTATCCCTAGTGCCTTGGCACTTCTACATATCCTTCAAAAAACAATTTCAATAACTTATAATAAATCACAAAACTTATTATTCAATACTAAAATCATTCCTTATGAATGAATACTAAAAATAAATTGAAGGTTGAGCCCATCCATATGGTGGTATCCATATCAACCCTATCCTTCAGTATGGGGTTGGAGTAGTCCATTGAATAGAGTTAAAAAATATTCAAAACAAATGAGAATATGGATTTAGAGAGGGATCATATGTATAAAAAATTTAGGGTTTGCACACATGGACATCTAAACATACAAAAATAAAATTAGTATCACACAACCTAAATAATAAGGGATACACAACACTCAATGTTATATCAACACATAAATAATTCATGGGTGTGTTCCCTTTATTCCATTAATTTATAAAACATTTTTAGGGATATATGAACCAAAAAATGCTTCACATATAATTTATTATCAAATTAAACACATAATGACCTATCCATCAACATTTCCATTTAGATATAAGTGCAACAATAGCTAAAATATGAGGAAACTCTAATCAGGTGAATGGTAGAGTTTAGAATAAAGTGAGAGCTCCCCACATGACCCTTGCATTCACTTCAATTTTGCTTAGTAAAAATATCAATAGTAATATCTAATGAAAAAAATAAAATATTTGAAGGAAAATAATACTTACTTCCAATGTCCAACTTTTTAGACTTTTCTCTCTTCACTGCTTTCTTTGTTTCCTCTTCCACTTTATTTTCCAACACGTTATCACCATTGTGTTCCTTTTTTTATGTGTTTTCAAACATTACCAATTTCCATATAATTTTTCTCTAGATTCTATGGCCACACAAAAAAATCAATGTCTTTGTATTATGGATACCAAAAATAGCTTACATGCCCATTATGGCAATAGCTAAAAAGTAGGCCTGAGAGAGAGAAACCCCTATTTTTATCCACACTCACTTATATATAATATATACCCTATGGATTTGAGGTCAACCTTCACAACATAAATAATACCATGTCATTTCCATCTCCATGTAAATCCCTAATAATCATATAACTATTATTCTAACAAATTAAAGTTAAATTTCAAATCCATAGTACGATATGTTTGTGACCCCATCATGGGTCAAATTAAACTTTTTTGCCTAAGTTACATACCATGTAACCTAGGACCATGATAAAAAACCACTAATCAATCCTTTTTCATACAAAACATGCTCAACATATTAATAAAGTCCAAGGCATTAATAGGGATTGTGAACCTTCATAAACTATTAAGTCTAGTGTTGCTCAAGTTATAAACTATATTGGCTTACTAATGTAATAATTATTCATACAAGCATAATGAACACAATTGGATATAGGCTAATCATTACTACTTAATAAATAATGAAAAAGACTATGCATAACACTAGGTCAACTTAAAACATGAATTTATAGAGGGGAATGCTAGACACACATTTTGATCTCTCTTTTTGACTTACACTCATTTACCTATATGACATTATATTGATAGTTATATGAATTTTCTAGTCCCAAAGCTAGCTTAATCTCTCAACTATTACCTAAAATCATAGAATGAGATCAACAATATTGGCTCTATATGATAAACATCAAAATCAAATACTTAATGTAATATAAAAAACTACACTATGAAATAGAATAATTAAATATAAAGCTCATAAATTGAATAAAGATATGAACATATGCCAAGTCTACATAAACAAGAAAATGGATTAATACATTAGTGTATTAATAACATTATTATAGGTGTGATCTAATAGATTATGACAACTACTCCCCCTAAAAGGAAGTGCCATTGGAGGGCCTAAAAAAGAGTCAAGGATAATGATTCCTAAAAATATGTTCATCTTCCCAAGTGGAAATTTTTCCACTCAAGTAGTCCCATTAGACCAATAATTATTGGATATATCAAATTCATAATTTAACACTATCATGTGCCACAATCTTGATTGGGTATAGTTGGATCATTTTCTCATCCAATACCTAGATAATTTTTAGGTGAAAAACATGAGATGATTTAGAAATATATTTTCTCAACTATCAAGGTTGATGTTTTCCATAATGTTAAATGGGACAACATAATGTGGAGCTAGTTTTGATGCCTTGCTAAAATTTATATAATTTTTTTAAGGTATAACCCTAGAAAGACATTTTTCATTACTTAAAATTATCTTAGTGATATTTTTAGATCATAAAAGATATTTTTTATATTATAGGTAGCCTTCAGCCTTTAACTAATAAGATCTATTTGTTCATCATATTCTTGTAGAGTCTCACTACCTACAAATACTTGATTCTCTAAACATCCTAACCAAGGGAAGTTTTGCACTTTTCCCATATAAGGCTTCAAAATGTGCCATATTAATAACATATTAATAAGTTGTATTGTAAGAAAATTTAACTAAATGGAGGTAATTTTGCCATTTATACTTTTGGTCCATGACATACATCCTTAACATATCATCCAAAACTCGGTTCAACATCTCATTTTGGTTATCTATTTCTAGATGATATGCCAAACTAAAGCTTAGCTTTGTTCCAACTGCAACAATCAAGGTATACCATAATATTGAATCAAATATTTTATATCTATCTAAGATGATGAATTTTAGAACACCGTGAAGGTGAATAATTTCCTATTTTTAAGCAAGAGTGGGGGAATCATCAATGATATTACCAATAATAAAGTGTGAAACCTTTATGAATTTACCAATTAAAACTTGAATTTTTCCATGCATACCTTTAGACTTAGGTAGTCTTGAGATAAAATCTATTAAAATCACAACCCATATTATTTCTAATATAACATGTGGATATAGAAAACCACATGGATGACAATGTTAAATCTTGACACGTTAACATTATAATCATTTTTATATGAAGGTATATGTGTAAGCATAAAACATAGAGTGAAATATAGCTAAATTCACAATTGAACTTTAATCTAAACTAAACTTAACTTCAAAAATATAAAAAAAAACAATAAGAGAAAACTAAATGAAATACTTGCAAAATGAGATGTGATTTAGTCACCTTATCCATTGTGTGATCAATGTGTATTTGATATTGGATATTAATGTGATTTCTCAAATCATTTCCAAATTAAATGTAATTATGTAGTGTTTTGGTATGAAAATTATGTGGATGGATTTGATTCACTTTGATTTATTTTAAAATTTTGATAGCACTTCATTAGCTTGAAGGTGGATGAATGAAAGTGATGGACTTCATGTAAATTTATAGGCTTACAAGAGGTTAATCAAAGGGTTTAGGATTATTTGAATTTGTTGAGTCATTAAAATAATCAATGGTGAGGAATTAGTTATCATCTATGATGATGATGATGACCAGTTCCATGGGTTGAGAAGAAAAAGGAGTTCATTAAGTGAGTCATCAATAATGAGTCAATTTAGTTGGTTGTGTCAGCTTGAAAGTTGAAATGTTCTAAGATGACTCATAAGGTAGTTTATAATGTTGAGGAATTAATTGGATGAGTCAACACATAGTTGAGACAAACATGGAGGATGCCTATATGAGGTGGAGAATCTATATTTTTAATTAATATTTGAGGAAAATAGGTGTGCATGAATATAATTAATTAATTAGAAATTAATCAATTTTTGAATTTTGGATGGAAATGATGTTATGTTGAATTTAAATTGTGGCTGGGGAAGGGTTAGAATGTCAAATTCAATTTTGACACTAAATGGTGAAATTTTGATGTCTACATTTTCCCCTCTTTGAAATGGTGTTGTGAAGTAATATTGTTTTGAATAATAGTGAAAAAAGTAGAGTATTGATAATTGTGGAGAATAAAGTTACACCAAATAAATGAAAATGAATGTGATAATTCCCCCTTGAATGTTTATGTGGGAAAGTGTATGAATGCTCAAAATAATTGAAGGTAAAATGATAAAATGGTTATGATTAAGACTATCAATAAATTGAAGTACTAAAATCCATACAATACTTGAAAGATTAAAACATGTGTAAAATTATTTTCCCATAGTTTTTAAAATTAAGAGAATATATCAGAAAAAGAATATTTTTATTCATATACTACATGCCTGGATGGTGCTTAGGACTCAAGGGTCACATGAGTGTATGTGGGAATGATATATCCTAATGATGGTAAGGTACAATCCATGGAACAAAAAATATAGATTTTTCAATGTGGATAAAAGTTTACAAGATTGATATTGTAAGGAATGATAAAGATATAGATAACTTTGAATAATTGTTGACATATAATTTTGATAAAGATGATTGTGAAATGTGAAAATAATGAATTAGGAGGGAAAATATTTAAATGATGGGGTTGAATATAAATAGGGGTAGGGGGTTTTTTGAAAATTATTTGTGGAAATTCAGTTATTTGTAATTGATTTGTAGATTGAATGTGTGAGATTTTGAACTAGTGTTGGAAAGGAAAATAGACCAAATTCCAGTGGATAGGCATTACAATGAATGCATATAAGTGCACCTAAGGCCATAGTGGAGTGGTGATGAGGTAAGTAACAATATCAATTTATTTGTTTTAGTTGGATTAATATATAATGTTATTGAGGAAAATGAATTTAATATTTACCTAACAGTGAATACAGCATTAAAAATGGTGAATTCATTAGGGTAAATGAATAAATAATTAAAAATTAGGTTAGATGGTAGGAACAAAAAATTCATCCAATGCCATGGTGAATCCATAAATGTTTTTATCAAAATCATTGAAATTTTAGAAAAAATATCATAAAATTTATAAAATTCAACTCGAACCCTAGGACATTCATCATGGAATGCAAAAAAATCATCAAAGAGAATGACAAATTCACCATGGAAAAAGGATTTTTTTTACAAGTGTAAAACTAAAACTGATGTTCTTGGGGATGATGAAAAATGAGTAGATATAGGAATTATAAGATGGAGATGTAGTTTGAATAGGATTAACATTATGTTTATGTAATTTTATGTAGGCGATATTACCTATTTTATGTACATGAGAGAGGAGTTTGAGGGATCTTGAGATCATGGTGAGGTTCACTAACTATGAGTCAGGATTGTTAGAGGTAATCTTGTCTTGGCTTATATTGTTAAGATGTCTAAGGTATGGGTGAATAGAGTATATCTAACCACACTATATAACACTATAATAATGAGACCAACACATTTCACCTACCCACATGTGAGATGAATATCATTTTTGAGGATATACTAATGATCTTGAAGATACCTATTCATGGGACACATGTGTATTGGAGTGAAGGTGCATAGGTAATTACTATGTATCAAGTTTTTGGGGAGGACTTGATTCCTATGGTGAGGGATGGGATAGATATTAATATCTAAATGGGGTTAAATACTAATCTATTGATAATTGTACTTATTTCTATTATCAGTTTCATTACGCTACCTAAAAGAGTGGGAGACTATTCTCGATGGGTTTGTTAGATGTTATTAGTGATATGTTATAGAGTACCACATAATTTTTATGAGGACTATTGATTAAATTTGACCCTAGGTCAAATTTGGTCAAACCCTTTTGCATATTCAAAATTTTCATGACGTCTTCTAGGTTTAAACATGGTCACCATGGTCATTAGTAAGGTCAAGACATAGTTTGAGGGTCATAAAGTATGTTCTAAACTTTTGTTACATTTGCCTAGTTGTCTTATGTCATTTTTGGCCACCTTTGGTCATAAAAATGAATTGTATGTTTTCCTATAAAAGGAAAAATGTTAAATATGTACTCTAACATCCCATATGTCAAAAAAAATCAAATAAACTATTTTTAAATTGATAAATTATAGGTTCAATGTCTATCCAAGAAGATCAACTAAAAAGAGAGCAATTTTTGATGTTGTAAGGACCATATGACACATTTAGCACATGATAATTCTTTAGGGAAGTCTCTTGATATCCTAAAAATTCAATTCCAATCTTAGGTGGTTCAAATAGGTCCAAAAATGGCAAAAACTAACCTCTCTCTCTCATTGCTCTCTTGGGCAAGTTAAGAGAGGTCAACAGCTTTCGTTTAGTATGGACATGACGAGAAGAGTTAGAATGAGTACACTTGGGGGATGATATTATTCATTTTTCACTTCCATTCCATGGACATAGTTTATAATTTTGTTTTTTGTACTTTATGAATGATATTTAAGATTGTTGATGCCTTTAGACTGCTTGCATAACCCCAACACCTCAATTTTTATCATCTTTTTACATTGGTTTTTTCAAACCAATCGGTGTATGCAGGTTAAAATAGAATTTTCATACTTTTAATGTTATTTATAAAATATTTTTCATGTTTTATTATGAATTAATAGGCATAACCATCTTCTTATGCTTCAATGAAGTCTACAGAACAATATTTGTTAGAATAGTGTTTCATCATTTGTATATGGTTAGCCTTCTATGCATAGCTCCAGGAAAAGGCTAACATGATTTTTCATAACCTATTAGGGTATGGTTGATTATATTTTCCATCTAAAATTTTTGTCTCAAAAGTATCATTGATGGAATGCAGGTTCTTCGATACTTGATACAGTTAAGTATTGAAAGTATACCTTAAATAGTAAATGGGTGATAGGTTTGAACATTCCATGACAATAACAATGTGTTTAAGTATTCAATAATGACATGATATAAAACCATTGTAAGTTTTAAAGGTGTTAGAATAGGTCTAATAAGTTTAAAAATACTTACACACAATTAGATCTTCTTACAACTATCACCTACAACCAATTTGAAATGTGCTTTGGGATAGAGTATTGATGAAGATTGAAGTTTTAAGGTTTGAGAAGATTATCAAGATGGAAACACTATAGACTAAGTAATGAAGAGAGTTTATAAGTTTTTTGTGAAAAATAATCCAAGAATATACATAGTCATATTTCATGAAAAGTGACCTACAATCAAGATGAGATTTTTGCCTTAAACAGAGAGGTTCATGAGTTTTTCAACCATTAGAGTCACTAAGAATTCAGTGAGAGGTTTTAGAGATTAGTCTAAGAACCTAAAAGGTCCATTACATAGTCATATTCAATCTTATAAATTTTCATGTATAACTAAAATTAAATCAATTTTCTAAATGGGATGACTTACCTTAACTTCTCTGAAGGGGGATTTTGCTCATTCATAATGTCATTATATTGATGAAGGTAAATGAGGTCTATGTGATTCTAATGGTTTCCTCTTTGTGTCCTAGACCTATAGGTAGCATATGAACATATAATGAGGTTTTTTAAACAAGATAAATTTATGATATATTGGGTTTTCAACTTAGTCAAAATATTGTTAGAGACACTCAATGATTACAGTGCTATAAGGCCCAAATGAATAGGTAACTTGTAGTGACACTTTATTGAGTTAATGATAGAGGAATGGTTGCATGGTCTTATGGCATAAAAAAGTATATTCAGATGTGAAATGGACATAATTAACTTAATATGTAACTAGGGGATAGAAACATAATACTCAAGCATAAATGAGCACCTACAAGAATCCCTTGTATTCCTAAATTGCACACTTGCAGTCTGACTGTAGACTAGTTCTAGCTAGTGGATAGATATAGTTTGAAAGGTTAGCATAGGTATAAGGTGGAAAACCATGTTTAATAGATTATAAAATTTATTATACCACATTTTATGAGGTCCTTATAGATAATTAAAAATATAGAGGTTGATAAAATTCATCATGAGCCTTAAACTTAGTGTAACTAAAACCCTACATATAGTCTTCACAGTCCCATAAGCTAGTTTTGGGATTTAAAGTGTTGAGAGTTTTTTAGGTGTGATATAGCTTTAAAAATTGGTATATATTTTCATAATTAACTAATATATCCCCCCAATATCTCTTTCATATTATACAAATAGGGGAAGTGTCCTTTATTTTATCTCATCTAGAGGGCACTCCATGAGTAAGATAACCTACAAACATAGTATGTGAATGTGGAAAGATAAATGATAGAGACTTGGAATGACTATGGGATGATGTATAAAGTTTAATTTAAGTTAAATAGATGTTGAGGAGTACCTAAATCCACTTGAAACCATCACAAGTGGTCATACACATAGTAAATACAGTCCTATAGACTAGGCCTAATATTAGGCATAAATGCTAATGGACTCTAGCTTCATCCATAGGACCATATGATATTATAAAAAAAATGAGAGATTTATTGTATTATTATAGAGTCTATAACACCCATTGGTTTTTAGAAGATAACACAAGACTAGTCATTTTGGCCTAAACTTACTTTAGGGGTGTCCAAAATGCATTATAGGATCCTGAGAACCAACTTCATTTGCTCATATCTATATGGATGATGTGCATGGTGATTAAATAATATAGGTACATTTTATGGGGGTCCTTAACTATATCTCAATGGAATTTTTTTAAAATTTAAGCATTTAGATTTTATGAATCATTGTTAAGAAGTTCACTTAAAACCCTCTTAAACCCCTAACCCAATGGAAAAAACATGAAGGGATATGCATCTAAAAGTGTCTTATTGGAACTGAAAGTGTTTTTTACATGTTTATCACTCTCCCAAGCTCCTTTCCATACCATTAGTTGTATGGTTAGGCCAAAATTTGGGTTTTCTATAGGATTTGAGTTGAATTACATGTATAGAAGGGAATTGATAAATGGAAGTCAATGTAAGAGGTGTGAAGGGACTTTTTATAACTCCCCATACTAATATATCACCTCAATGATGCATGAAATTATCTATGCTAATATATTTAATATAAGCAATCTTGAATGCCGAAGTGAAGAAATGTGGTTGTCTAAGTGTAATAGTGAGAAGAGTGACACTGAATCTCTTGAGGTCTATTTGAATACTAGAAGACAAATAAGGTATAATTGAGTTGTATAACACCCCTGAAATGAATCTCTATGAGAAACTACAAACCACTTAAGTGACAAGTGTGATGGTCTAGGCCTATAAAGCTAATGAGGGACTATAGATAATGAATGATAAATGACAAAGGGAAGTTCATTAGTTAGAGAGGTGTAGATGACTACCACTATCTTGTTTCCAACTTCCCATGTTAGGACATATGTTTTAAGGACTTCAAATTTAGTTTCAATTAATCAAGTGACTCTTCATCATTAAGTCAGTTTCAAGTAGGACAATAAGGAGCTCTACACCAACATGAATAAGGTGTTATGTTTCAGATTGACACATGTTCATGACTAATTCTTGGCCTCTTTTCTAACTCATCCTCTTAAATTTTAACTATTTTCCAAGTTTTGACACTTGTCCTTGTGACCCTTCCACTTTTCTTCTTATCTCTCCTCTCATATGCTCTATATATGCAAGCCTTTTTGGCATTTATATAAATCCACAATTGGTATGGTGAAGCCCTATTAGTTTGACATCTTAATTTGAATTTGAATAAATATTTTTATGTTTATTTTTATCTCTATAATTTATTTTTGAAGTATGTCAAGTGGTTTATGTGGTTGACAAGTGTTTCAAGTAAATTTTCACTTTAAGTTCTAGGGAAGAGAGAAAATAAAATTGATATGGGTGTGGTTGAAAAACTTATTTGTTTTTATGCATGTTGAATTAGAAGATTGTGAAGAGATCCTCTTTGGCATGGGAGGAAAACCTAGAGATAAGAAAGCACTAAAGCAAACTTGTTTGTTAGATAGATAGTTGGGTGGATTACCTAGAGATAAATATATCCCAAAAGTGAGGGATTTCTTAGGAGCTATCAATCCACACATTTTAAAAAATTAATTTCACAAAACTAGAAAGAAGGTACTTGCATCAATAATCAAAAGGTACTAAAATTAAACACAAGAATACTTGCTCAAGAAAATAGATTAGAAATGATCAAATTAGTGAGAAACTAATTAATACTAGTGCTAAGGGGTTGGGGTATTCTTTATAAAATCTAAAAGAGTTCTATGAGTGATCAAAAACATATAAAATCAAGTTTGGTCGAGGGTAAGTGGGTAAAAAAAGCTTACTAGTTTTTACTGCCATAGTGATCATCAATGGTTAGGGTGACCATTGGTAGTTAAGGTAACTGTCAATGGTTAAGATGACCATTGGTGGTCAAGATGACTGTCAGTGGTTGTGTAGACCATTGGTGATTGAGTCAACCATTGATGTTTATCATGTGAATATCTAGATTATTAATTGGTAAATCTCAAGGTCTAAAAGATGGATTTTAGGAGATGGGCAAGGGTTGGGCTAATTTTAAAATGAAAATGAAGTACATGAATATTGAAAGATAAGTACTTGTCTTATGAGAAGTTGATTGGGTGAGTGGTTGAATTAATTAGCCTATTGGTGGAATTTGGCTTGATTCTAGCAGAGTAATGGTACTCAAGAACTTGATTGAGAGGCGATGTCAAGTTGACTCTCAATGATATTGTTGATGACACTTGATAATGATGATTGACCTGATTGACTTACAAAAGAAAACTCATAAATCCTTGAGCTCTTGATAATTATTACAAATGGATTTGACCTCCTAAGCCTCTCTCTCTTATAGGGACAAACAAGAGGTGGAAGTGAAGGTGTAACTAGGCCATCTAAATATAAATTGTCCATGCAAAGGCTTGCAACAACATTTAGAAAAGCTATATTTAAAAAATCAAAATGGGTGGTTTGCATGTGCTTTATTATGGAGGTAGACCCTAACTATTGATAGTTAGGGTTCCCATGGTGACCATTGATGGCCATCATAATCGTCGATGGCCAGGTTCCAAAGGAAAGAGGTCTTGAAGGCTAGGTTGAGTCAACTTGTGAATCTAATTATGGGTGAGCTTGATTAGGCCAAATTAGTTTAAATTAGTCCCAAGAGGGTCTTAGGTAGGTCCAAGGGTTTGTTAAAATTTAGAAGCATAGGTTTACAAATTTTTGGTGTCTTCATTTTGCCCCTTTTTATTCTGTTTCTTATGTGAATGAGTAACAAAACAAAAATAAAGTACAGGTCAAAGGAATGGTTGCCTTAAGAGTAAGAGGAAGTGTTCCCCCTCAACTTGGGAGTTGATGAAGTGAAACTAAAATTAGTTCAAGGTTTGAATAATGGTAATTAGTAATGGAAATGGGTGAATGACAGGTTGGGCACTCAAGATGCAAACTTGCACACAAAGTTTGATAAAAATATGTGATAGCCAAGATCACACATAGACTAGGTTGCCAATGTTGTTAAAAATAAGGGTCAGTCCCAAAAAGGAAAAGTGACAAGTGAACCACATGACTGCCTATAGGTGTGGTGGCTAGGAGCACTTGTAAATGCAAGCCTCCTAAGTAATTTCTATGTTTTTGGTGGGTATCCAAGGCAGGAAGTTCTCTTGATGAAAACATAAATTGGTCAAGTGTCACAGGTATCTGAGGTAGGAAGTGATCTCAAAAAGATGCAAGTGGGTCAGTATGCATGAGGTGTTGTAAGATCAAAAGAGGTAAACATGGAAATGGTGTTGTTATGGTTAAAATACTAGGTAAAAAATTATCTAAAATTACATGCTAGATAGGTCAAAATAGACCAATGGTAAGGTGACAAGATGGTAGGGTTGGTTGGAGAAGATAATCTTCAAAAGTGGGTAAATATTGGTTTAGTTTTACTAAGGGTTAATTAGTGTAAATTTGGGGTATCTTAACCATCAAAGGTTAGGGACTCCAAAATGTGATCATCAATGATCACCTTGATTATCGATCATCAGGGTAAACCCTAAAAATCCATAGGGTAAAAAGTGAAAACAAAGTTAATTTTTATCATTTATAATTTTTCATCTTAGTTGACATTACTTTAGTGATTATGGTACTTATGGAGAGATTTCTTTCTAAGTTAGTGTTTTCTCATTGTTTATAGGTGTGTGAGTTTGATCTTTGTGGGCCAAAGATGCAAAGAGCACATGGGCATAGTTAGGCAACTTTTTGTGGGCTCTAGCCTTGATAAAGATCAAGAAATGAGCTAGGTGGTGTCTTGAATTTGGTAGATAGGCATGATATTATGAAATTGAATGTAGTTATGGGGTCAAGGTTGTGTTAGGAATGCTCTATTTGGGTTGGAATGCCCTAGGTAGGGTTTTGGGGGTTTTATGGGAAAATTTATGTGAATAAATAGTAATGGTTGGGGTGGGGTAGCTAAATTAAGGTGTGTGAGTGTTAGGGGTAGAAAAAAAGGTTGTATTACATGATTTTTAGAATATAATTTGGTGTGGTGAGGTTGGTTGGAATGCCCACAGTGATCATTGATAGTCAAGCTTAACCATCAACTATTGACACCCATATAAGAAGTGGGTATCTGACCATCGATGGTCACCATGATCATTAGCAGTCACCTATTAAAGAATTTTTTTTTAATAATTGTTAAAAAAATGGATGAGATAAAATGGGTTGGGTTTTTCTAGTTAGCCATATCTTGCAGGCTTTAGATGGTATACTTTATGGGTAAATAGGTAGAATAGGTTAGGTGGGTTAAAATTTAAGGTAGACAAGAATAACATTGAGTAAGCCAAGTGTTTGATATGATGCAAGCTAGGGAGCACATTCAGATGCATGATCATGTGATATGCATCTTTCCTAAGATACACATGAGGATGACTCCAGAGGACTAGGACCATATAGAGGAGGTAGGGTTGGGGGCTATGAGGCACTACTAACATGTGCCCTAAGATGTGTCCATGGTTGTATCACTCATTGATAGATGGGATCTTGCTATGAACACTTTCTTGATCCTAACTAGGGAGATGACTATTCTCCTTAAGGAAATTCATAGGATTACCAAGCTCCCACTACATGGTGAGGAAATTTATCATATCAATCATGAAGAGCAAGAGGATTTTCTTGAGTGCTTATATGGGGATGAGAGTGATCAGGTCCAATGGCATGTTGGGGGATTTTGATACTCAACATTGTATCAAGGATCTCTAGCTAAAATGAGACTCATGACCATGCTCATGATCACAATGACATGTTTTAGGCTTTTAAATTTGAGTAGCAGGAGGTTTCCCTATTTATTACTAGGGGTTTTAGTGGAGTTGTTTCTAGGTCAGATGGTATTTGGTTGGGTCCCTATTTTGTTATGAAGATCTATAAGGAGATGTAGGGGTTCAGGTACCATAGGAGATATGAAATCAGTGTTGGCCTAGTTCTACACTATTGGGCCTATGAGCATCTTCAATTACTAAAACTAGTAGGATTTCCATGGGCCATCTATACTCAGATAGAGTTCCCTATTGGCTTCATGTGATGGAGGGATGATATGGTTGCATTAGGTGTAGGAGGTGGTGCCCATGATGTTGAGTGTTTTAAGGGTGAACCAGGTGAACTATTGGTTGGAGACATCACTTAGAAGCCATATATTTAGTTTTTAATATGGCCAAGGTATAGGAGGTATACCCTCACCCTTGAAAGCTATAGATGGATTATTAGCAGGTGAGAGGGAGAGGTGGAGCTAATGCCATTTGATAGGGTGCATCAGTAGTTTGGTTTGGTATAGGGTATCCTAGGCCCATTTCTCAAGTATAAGAATGAAGATTTAGAGGTTCTATTTCTAGTGCCCCAACCTGCTCCCATAGTTTTAGATAATGAGTATGAGGATCTCCTTATTAGGGCTCTGATAGATGATGTTGGGTATACAGATGGATATATGGCCTGATATCAGCCCATATATTCAATTTTAGATGTTGGTGGAGATGATAGAGGCATGAGGCTAATGGTTATAGATCTAGTTGGTCATTATGGATAGGTAGGGGGATTTAACTACAACCTAGGCATAGGTATAGACATTATAGGGATAGGTGGCTACACTGTAGGAATAGGTTGTGATATTGTAGGCATAGGTGGTGACCCTAACTAGTGAATGAGATTAGGTGAGGATCTCCCTTGGGTTGGTGACACAAGAGAGGCTCATTAAGGTAGAGGATAGGGGTGGTCATGGTAATAGTGAGAGTACCACCATACATAGTGTTATGGGTACGTTATCTAGCCACTATGGAGGAGCTCAAGTATTATGAAGCCATATTGTTAGCATAGCTTCCTCTTGAGATGAGATATGGTGAGTATCAGGCTAGCTTGGTATGGGTTCCCTCTATATCTACTCTATAATAGTGGGCTTCTATAGTGGGCCATGCAGGGACACTAGGCGGATACCACCAAATGAGAGTGTAGGTGCAAGTATAAGTAGATCTAGTAGAAATAACATAGGTGTAGGTCGGGCTAGTGATAGTGGTGTCCCATGATCATTTTTAATACATGTTTTGATATATATTGGTAGCAATAGGTGTGCACTATTTTGATACTGGCCTACATGCTGATGCAGTGAGATATACATGTTTTAAGAGAGAGGTTATACATTGTTACATGTATTATTTATGATGACATGATTTATATGATGTATGGTGTTATATATGATGTATGTTTATGTTTTTCATGTTATTGTGGACATTTATGTTTATGCTTATAATTGATGGTCTATGGTTTCTTGCATATGTGTTATGAGATGTTGACTCAGTAGCTTAGGCATGTGATGTTTGAAAGATAGTTATGATGCTCTAATTTTATTCATGGATATGATAAGATGTGTTATGGATGGATATATGGTATATGATGATGTAATCTTTAATGGCTTTGGTTATTGTTATGATGATGTGGTTTGTATGAAATGTATTGTGGTAATGTTATGGATAGATTGGTAGATGACATATGATATTGTTCATAATGTTTTGATTATTGATTTTGTTTATGCTCATGAGAATGAATTAGGATATGATATATGTTGACATGATTTTTTATGGTAGATAGATAGGATTATGTTTATGTCATGACATGATATGATGGACTTTCATGCCACTTTGATCATAGATAGGTAGATGATGTGGTTCAAGGATATAGTTCATAATGTTATGCTTTTGATTTGATATTTGTTGTTTATGATCATGGAGATAAAATGTGTATATGGTTGAATATGGGATGAGAGTACATAAATTAATTAGATAACAAACTGAATTTTTAAGATGGTGAGAGGAATCATGAGAGGTAAGTCTACATGAATTAATAAAAATAAGAAAAGAAACATAATGCCTCCTCATTGATAAGGACAAAAATGAAAATTGAAGTTGGATTGGCTTAATGAAAATAAGCCTTTCAAATGCTTTGCATTAGCATGCTTAGGTTGATAAATAGGTATCTTGATCACATTACATCAAGTAAGCTCATAGTCCAATGCATATGATATATGGAGGGAGGATGGGTGAGACTAGAGCCTTTTGTGAGACTAGCATGCCTCTTCCAGAGGCTTCCAAGAGGATAGTATAAGAAAGTTTATGCTCATATATAAAGTGTAGACTAATCAATGCAGGAAGTCTATTGAGGAGAGCCAATTATGGATTTTTGAGATTATTGCTTTTATGAGAGCCAATTACAGTGTTTCTCATTGATTTTACTTTTGCTTATGGGTTTTTAGTTATTCTAATTTTGCTTGGGGCTGGGAAAGCTAATTGATGTAGGGAGCTTCCAAGAAATCGCTAGCTTTTGACAAGTGTGTTACTTAGCCATCCTTTAAGGGAGTGGTCAAATTTTATGTGCCTAGTTCAAGTGCTTTTGATAGCTATCCTTCAAGGGAGAAGTCCACCTTACATTTTGCAATTTTAGATAAGTTTTCAATCGCTATCTTTCAAAGGAGTAGTTTTTGAATGTTAAGAATGACCCATGACTTGGTTGTGACTTTGATATTTCTTTTTCTTTTTTTTATTTTACTTGGCATAGACTTACTTATACATGCTCAAGGGGTTACTTTTATGAAGGAAAAGCTGAAGGTATAAGAAGGTTCAGTACGTGAAAAGAGGTGTAGGTGACAATGACCATGGGAACTGATCTCAAAGAGATAGTAAGTACCATGAGAATCATGCCATAGGTAGAGCCATGGTACCCATAGTTCAAGATTAGGTTATAACTATGATGGATAATCACATGATTTAGCTATAGTCAATTACCACTAAAAGAGGGAAATAAATGTGGTTATAGGGGATGAGCTTAAGTTAGACCAATGGTGATTGTGATCCTTCTTTAACTATAGAAAGGATGTAGATGCAAAGCATTTATAGGCTCAATTTCTAGTTTTCCTTTGAGAGAGGATAAATGATAAGCTCTTTATCCATACTTATGAGCTATGATGTAAGGTCCAAGCCAATTGAAATCAAATTTGCCTCTTTTACTTTTTTCCATATTAGTGACGTGTTGATTTTCTTTGAGGATGAGATCTCCAATATCAAATTATCACATTTTTAGGTGTTTTTTATAAGTATGCTTGATTCATTCTTAATAGACACAAAGATGGGAAAGAGCAACAAAATGACACTCATCAAGTAGCTCATATTGGGCTAAAATTTCTTGATAATAATCATCTTCCAAAATGAAATCATGAAAAGATATGCAAAGAGAAGGTATATAGATCTCGAGAGGCAATACAACCTTAGCTCCAAACATAAGAGAAAAAGGTGTAGCACCTATAGGGGTTTAGATGCTAGTGTGATATTCCCATAAGGCAAAAGGGATGTACAAGTGCCAATCCTGACATGAAGCATTAACCATTTTGGTAAGCATGTTGTTAAGGGTTTTATTAGAGGCATTTGCTTGTCTATTTGCTTATGAGAAATAAGGTGATGAAAAGCTTAGTTTAATACCAAATACATCACAAGGACCTTGAACTTGTTTATTTTTGAAGGTTTTGCCATTGTTGGTAGTGATCTTATGGGTAACACCAAAGTGGTAGATGATATGATGGGTGATGAATTTGATAATCTTTTTTGCTTTTATCGAGACAAGAGGAATAACCTCCACCCATTTGGTAGAATATTCATTCATGGTGATGATAGAATGATGTCATTTTGAAGAGTGGGGGTTAATTTCACTAATAAGGTCTAGACCCCATTATGAAAAAGGCCAAAAATTAGTGGAAACTTAAAGGTCATAGCTAGGTGCATGATAAAAATTAGCATGTTGTTGACATTTGACACATTTTTTCACATAATCACAATAGTCTTGGTTAAGGTTAGGCCAATAATAGCCTAGGCAAAGGATGCATTTAGCCACTATGAATCTGCTACATTGACCCCCACAAATACCATCATGTGTCTCCTTTATAGCGTGAGAAGCTTCTGGACCATGGAAGCAATAAAATAAGAGGCCATCAAAACTGTGTTTATAGAGGATCCCTCCCATAATAGTGTAATAAGAGGTGATTTGAATAAATGCTCGATGGGCATTCCTACAGAGGCCAGAAGGCACTATGCTAAGGTTGAGGTAGTCAAAGGTTTGTTGATACCAATGATCAGGCAGGACTCCTCCAAATTAAAAATGGTTAGAGTGTCTGACTTAATCTATGAAGGTTTGGTGAGGTGATGGATAATTATTGATATCTTAGAGTTTGATGATGCTAATGGGATCTAGGAATTAATAAAATCCATGGTGTTGAAAAACTTGTTGGTAGATCATGGGGTGGTTTGAATATGGTAGTGTTCAAATGATGTCAAGAGTTCTACAACTAACCATCTATATAGTTTCAAAATCTCATTCTTACACTGGTAAATGTCATTGACTTGATTGACCATAATTTGGGAGTCACCAAATATGTTGATTATTCTAACTTCCAAGGCTAGCATGATTTGGAAACCTATTACTAGGGCTTCATATGTGGCCACATTTTTGGTACATTTAAAGTCAAGTTTAAAAGATAAAGGAAGTGGTTCACTGATATGGGGGATAAGGATGATAATGACTCCCCCACCATGTTGACATTTGGAACCATAAAAAAACATGGTTACATGATGGTGAAGTCTACTTGGGATAGGTTTTTGATGGACTCATCTAGAAATTAGAGAGGAGGAGGTTGGTTGCTTGGTAGGGGTATGCCAGCTAATTGGTTAGTAATGACTTGCCCCTTAATTGACTTCTATTTTATGAACTCAAGGTCAAACTCAACTAAAAGCATGAGCCACTTGGCCATATGTTGGTTTTGGTATGGCTTGGGGTACCTGTACTTGAGTGGGTCGGTGTTGGTTATGACAAAAATTTTGTGGTTAAGAAGCTAGTGCCAAAGTTTGGTGGCCACAAAAACTAGGGCCAATAAAAGTCTCATGATATGAGTATACTAATTTTCTTAGTCTACAAGGGTGTGGCTTATGTAATAGATGGATTGCTCTTTATGGTGTTCATCTTGATGGGTAAGCATTGATCCTAAGCAATGGTCAGTGGCAAAGATATGAAGTTAGAAAGGTTGGTCATCCTTAGGGGGTGTAAGGATAGGTTGAGATAGAAGGTACTCTTTAAGTGCATCAAAGGCCTTTTGATAATTGACATTCCACTTAAAATATATGTCCTTTTTCAAGAGGTGATGGAAGGGTTGACATTGATCTAAGAGATGATAAATGAAGTGGTGAATGGATTGGAGTTTCCCCTAAAAACTATGGAGTTGCTTAAGATTGGTCAGAGATAACATCTCAAGGATGGCTTTGATCTTGGCTAGATCAACCTTGATTCCCTAAAGGGAAATGATGAAGCTAAGGAGTTTTCCTAACAAGACCCCAAAAATAAATTTATTAAGATTAAGGTAGACATGGTAAGGGATAAGTCTCTCAAAGATAATCTTGAGAATATGTAAGTGGTCCTTGCAAAGTTTGGATATTTCAAGGAGGTCATCCATATAGTCTTCTATCATTGTGTGGAAAATATCATGGAAGATGTAGGTCATAGCACATTGGTAGGTTGCACCAGCATTTTTAAGACTGAAGGGCATGACCCTATAATATAAAGTCCCCCATGGGGTGATAAAGGTAGTTTTTTGTTAATCTTTAGGGGCAATAAAAATTTGATTATAACCCAAGAATCCATCCATGAGAGACAAAATCTCATGGCATCTTGTAAGATCAATAATTTGGTCAATGCTAGGTAGGGTAAGTCATCCTTTGGGTAGGTGTGGTTAAGGTCATTAAAGTCCACATAGATACATGGTCCCCCTATGGATTTAGTGATAGGCATGATGTTTAAAACCCACTAAGGATAATCAATGGGTTGAATGAAGTTGATAGAGAGGAAGCATTGAAGCTCTTCTTTGACAAGAAGGGTTATGCGAGGATGCATTCATAAAAGTTTCTATCTGATTGGTTTGGCATCATGATTTGTTATAATGTTATGGGTGGCAATGGCTAGGTCAATATTAGGCATATTAGCATATGACCAGGTGAATGCAATGTTGTGGTCTTGGAGGAAGGTAGAGAAGTCCTAAAATTCCTCATTAATTAGAGATTGACCTAGTTTTACAATATATGGGTTGTCTAGAGTGCCTATGTCAATATCTATAATGGATTCATTTAGCATGGTTGAGGATTTGGGAGGTAAGGATTTATGGATGGAGGAATCAGGTGCACCAAGGTAGGTGAGAATAGAATCATCATCCTATCACTAGACAATGTTAATGGTAGGAGATTCATCTCCCACTAGTTCAGGATGGATCAAAGGGATGGATATGGGTGCCCCTTCCTTTTGATAAGTCATGTTGACCAAAAAAATATAGATGGAATGATGTCCTCATCCTCACATTCAGGTGGAGGGGGTGTTGGTGAGGAAGGGGTCTCTTCTATAATAGTGGTAGTGGTAGGCTATTTGGCTTTCTTCTTATTTCATAGAATGAATCCAAGGTTGTGCTTCTCATGAGGCTTTTGGGTCTCAATTGAGATCAATAGGTGTGGTCAATACTTGTATCATCCTAAACCAAACCCTTTTCAAGTAGACCTATAGAGGTATACTTTGGCAAAGTCTAGGTTGCCCAAATAAGAGAATATAGAGTTGAATGGCTGTGGAAAAGAGGGGGTGGTGGAAGCATCAAGTAATTTATCAATTCCCACATAGATAAAGTGGGTTTGGTAGCATGGTGGCCCTAAGGGAGTAATAATGCCAATGTTGGGGTCATAGCCTAGTTAGTGGTTGAGTTTTCCATACTCTTGGGGAGTAGGGAAAGCATCAAGGGTAAAGAGATGGTATTCTCCAAGGGTAAGGCATTAGAAGGTAGATTCCAAGAGATCAGTGGTGGGTTTTTGGTCTATGAGAATAGATGAACTAGTAGATGCCTCTGTGGAAGAAGAAGTAATGGATTCATTTTCTATGGTTGAAGGCTTAGTAACTATGCTTAGGGTACTTTTATCAGAAGTAGGAAGAGGTTATTGGGTTAGTAGGACATATTGCATGCTACAAAAGGGCTTGGTTCAGCTTGTATGGTAACAACCTAACCCTCATACTCAAATTTAACACAATGGTGAAGGGTATAAGGTATGTAACCCATACCACAGATCTACGGTCTCCCTAGCAGAACATTATACTAGAATTCACCTTCAACAACATAAAAGAGTTTGGGGGGTGTGCATGGTTTAAGTTTAATGTGGATGACAATAGTTCCCAAGGTAGTGGTAATGGTATCATTAAAGGATCTAAGGACAACTGAAGTTTGGGACATTACATTGTTTGATCATTTTAGTTGGTCATAGGCATGGGAAGAGATTTTGTTGATGTTGGCTCCCCCATCGATTATAACCCATTTGATGTGGATTTGGTTGATGTGGTCAGTAATAAAGAGAGGAGGATCTAGATCTTCAAGGTAGATAGAGGGTATCTTCAAGTCCTTGAAAGTAACAATAGTGGAGAGTTGGAGAGCACCTATGAAGGCCTCTATAAGTGGGGATTCACCTGATCTGACCTCAATATCTTACATAGATTCTATCATGGCCTGATGATGGTAAGGTGAGGTTGAGATGAGATCATAGAGGCTCATCTTAGCTAGAGTCTGGTGGAGTTGCTTAAGAATGACCCTCCTAATGGATTCAAAGGGGTTAGCCTCAAAAGTGCCTAAGATGGTAACTTTAGGCATAGTTGAAGATGAAGAGATTGGGATTTAGTGTGGTTTAGGATGATAAGGTGGGTGTGTCCATGGGATGGACACTTTAGTCTTCCCTTTATCCTTTTGTTGTGATCGTGTGACCACATTAATGGTATGGATAGAGGGGAAAGGTATGATAAGAGTTTGGGTAGATTCTCCATCACTATGAGGTGAGAGTGGAAGATTAGGGATGCATTGGTAAATGATTGTTGGGTTCATTAGTAGAGGAGTCAATGGAAGTTCATCTAGTAAAAGATCATCCTCATCATAGAGCTGATGGATAATGGCCTGGATATCTTTACAATTCTTCATGTCTTGCTTGGGTGTCCTATGATAGGAACATATTTGATGGTCATTATACCAAGCTAGTTTCAAACCAAAAGGATCAAAGGGCCTGATAGGGGATAAAGTTAGGTAAGAGGATTGAAGTAACCTTTAAAAAATTGTTGTATAGGATTTATCTAGATGTGGGAAAGATCTAGAGGTTGTGGTTTTGATTGGTATGATAGGCATGTTGGTAGCAATGAGATTGGTGAGAGAGGGTTTAGGTAAGGTGGTTTGTCTAGTTAATGGTTTGGGTTTGGGTATGCTAGTGGTTAGGGTGTCTAAGTTTGATAGTCTGGCTATTAGTAATTTAGGAAGGACTAGCACATTAGATAGTAAGTGGGTTGGTGTAACCCATGGTGGTAGATGACATATGTTAAAAGGAGCTTGATTTTTAGGTAAAGTTGAGGGATGATACCCTAAGATAGAAGGCAAGGTAGAGGGAGGTAGAATCCTATCCATGTGGATCTTCAATGGTTTCACCCTTGGTTGGTTTGGGTTGAGGTTTGGGTATAGGCTTGGATGAGGTTAATTTCACTTTCAAGGATGGGTGAATCAAGCTTCATGTAAAGAAGGAACCAAGAGTTTTGGAAGGTTTGGTTGGTGGTGTGGTCATTGGAGAGGTGGTTATTTTGGTTGATGAAGAAGGTGAGGGGTTGGTAAAAATTTGATTAGTTTAAGAGGTGGTGGAAAAATGATGGATTGGTTTATTAAAGTCATGTCAAAATGTTTGGGTTTGTTGATGTAAGGAAGTTGTAACTATTTCTCAAAATTTGTTTGATCCATGTCCATTTTTATAACCATACCTAACTTTTGAATGAGTTTGGAAAAAGGTTTATACACTGGAATGGCCTCCTAGGTGTGGGCATCAAGGATAAACCTATGGGCTGAGGAGGAGGATTAGTAGCCTCATCTATTTCCTCAAGCAAGGGATGTAAGTTTGGACTAGGTGGTTGCTCTATGAGGGGTGTTAGTGAAAAAGCTACTTTCCTAGGCATGATGTTTATAGCTATGGTTTGTCCTATGATTAGATGAGATGGTGGATTAGGAATGGTTATTTTTTTGGATAAGTTATGTAAAGGGGTTTTTGATGATTTCAAAGCCTATATGAGTGAAGCTAAGTAAAAAGGAACATCCTTAGTTTGGGCCTCTGAAGGAAGGGAAAGTGACTCCACCACCTAGGTGGGTGAAGTGGGGGAGAAGTAGGTAGGTTAGATGGTAGGTTCCCCATTGATAAGCATATTAAGGACCATATTGATCATGTGGGAATCATGAGAAAATTCAGTTTATGTGTCCTTGGTTTTAGTAGGGGCATGGTTGAGAAAAGGCTTCTTGAAGATATCAAGAGCTTGATTTTGAGGGCATTGGAATTATCCAACATGAGTTCCCCCTTGTTGATAAGGCTCTAAAAAACATTCTTGAAAGTATTACAACTATTGACATCATTTCAATTACCTAATGAAAATCACAAAGGTCATTCTCATTGTACCAAACAAGTACTAGATGAGAAGAATCAAACTATTGAATAGGTTTGATGGGGGGAAGCTATATGAGGTTAGCTTTTAGTAATTTCTCTAGAACTAAGGCATAAGATTATCCAAATGGAGTGAATTATTTTTGGTTACTTTGGTTTGGGTTCTTTGTTTTTCGGTTGAAGGTAATGGGAGAATTTTTTTGATTGACATTGGGTGGAGGGGCAATTTTAAGGACAACTACATTCATAGTTCCCTTACTCTTAGTTCTAGTGTTGGCTTAGTAACCTAGTTTGGAAGAAGAGGTTTCATTGGTCTTAAAGGTAGAGTTTTTGTTTCCTAACTTCAATTTTCCCTTGTCTATGGCCCATTTTTCTAGCTTACGTGCCATGGTAAAATCTTTATCAAAAGTTATGAAGCTTCAGACAAGAAGTATAGAATATATATGTTTGGTGCAAGCTCGAGTAAAAATCTCTATAAGTTCAGGCTGAGGTAAGGAAAATGAAAAATGATTAATCAAGCTTCTTTAATGAGTGATGAAATTGGAAATGGACTCATCATCAAATTTTTTGATATAATAGAGATCTATTATAAATACCTTCTTGGAAATGTTAATAGAAAATTGATGTAAGAAGACCGGAGCTGGTTGGATGAAAGAAAAGATTGAATGCCTAGTAAGGTCACTATACTAGTCAAGTGTCAAGCTGGATAAAGACATGGGGAAGGTTTAAAGGAGAAGGGAATCATCATAAGCAATCATGTAACATGCATGCATAAAATACCTAAGGTGTTGTTGGGGGTCCTCCTTGCTCTAAAATTTGGTAAATTTTAAAAGCTCCCATTAAGGAGAGTAAGGTTTGATAGGGACAAATGGATGAATAGTTTCATTACAAATATGCTCATAGGATAGGATGTTATGAGCCCCTAACATAGATGACTCAAAGTTTGTCATCTTGTCCCTGAGCATCTTCATTAATTCATTTTAAGGTGGTGGACCAAGAAGGTTGTAAAGTGGATATTATGGCTGAGATTGGGTAACATATTGGTAGTTATTTGGATGTTGAGAGGTTGTCACATTTTGGAATGTGGATGCTAAAGGTTAGGTAGGTGGTATGTAAGGATAGGTGTATGATGGTGGTAGAGAAGTGGGTACATACCCTTGTGGGTTAGGGATGTATCCTATATTAGGTGCAATAGGTACTTGCTGAGGGATTCCTATGGATTGGGAATGAACGGTAATGAGGTTGGTAAAAAAAGGAGAGGTAGTGACCTTCATGCTAATAGGTGGTGAAGTACAAGGGATAGATACCCCTAAGCTTAGCAAAGGGGTATTGACCAATGGGTTGGGGTTGATAGAGGGAAGGTTGGTAGTGTTGGTGGTAGGTGATCTAACAATAAATGGAGCATGATGGGTTAATGGTAGGGTTGTTCCTAAGGTGGAGTCATTAGTAGGGGAAAAAGGTGTAAGGGTAGCAGTTGGTTAGATAGGTTGGTTTTTAGATGTGGCATCAAAGGGGTTAGTAGAAAAATATGCTTGGGTATTTTAAGGTTGGGTGGTGACCACGGCAATAGGGATACCCCTCATGATGTGGGATGGAATGCCATAAGGAGGATCATAAGGTGGAGTTAGAATCAGGGCATGGTGAGGGGAGGTGTTAATGTAGTGTTGGAGGGAAACTAAATTATTGTCTAAAAAAGGGGTAAATTTCATGTCTCCTTAGGAAAATACCTAATGGAAATTAGGGCTTATAAATAAATGAGGTGAGTCTTCTACCTTAGAGACATACTCCATAGATGAATAGGTATAAGAGGTTGATTTGAGTGATGGGTTCTACTCTACTAGGTCTCTTTATTGCTGGTGAGTGAGAACCATATAAGAAAGGGGGAAAGAAAATAAGAATAAACTCACCACTCAAATAGGAATAAGACAAAAAAAATGATCAAGGCAATCAAGACATACACTATAAAATATGTTAAGCGTAGAGGTTAGTTTTAATCTTGCTTTTGGCTTATGCCTTAATGTATGAGAATGTGTGATATAAGTTAGCTTGTAGATTAGGTAATATAAAGTCTATGGTTGGTTTCAAGTTGTTTAGGTGCTCAAAAAGAATCTATATTGAAATCAATATGTGGCTTGGTAATGGTGCCTACCCCCTTACTTCATGGTCTCGTAACGGTAAGAGTGTTAAGTGCTTAGCCAATATATATTGATATCTAGAGTTTATACTCAACCAGAGAGTTGAGTTGGTTCTCCCCTTAGTAATGTCCTCCAATTAGGATTTATAGTAAAGGGTAAGGTGTCTTCTAGGTGATGAAATCCCAATTGGACCTTCTCTCAAATTATTTTGATGTTTGATTGATGAAAGTGGTTTAGCTACTGTGTGTAACAAAAGTGGTGCTATGATAATATTACTATGTTTATATCCAAATTAAACTAATGTTAAAATTAATAAATGTATGTAGTTGATTTTAAACCCAAAATAAAATTTTAGTTTTAATTATGAGCACAGATAGAGAGAAGAGCATACAAATACAAAGAAAAACATGAGTAAAGACTCTGGGTCTCACCGAGCATGCTAGAATATTTCATTTAAATTTTCAATTTAAGTTCTAAGGAAGAGAGAAAATAAACTTGATATGAGTGTGGTTGAAAAACCTTTTATTTTGTCCATTCATTGAACCAAAATATTGTGATGATCTCCTCTTTGGTTTGGAAGGAAGACCTGAAGATAAGAAAACACTAAAGCAAACTTATTTCTTAGACAGATAGTTGGGTGGATTGCCTAGTGATAGCTAGATCTTAGAAGAGGGGGCTTCCTTAGGGGATATCAATCCACACATTTTAAATAATTAAGTTCACAAAATTATAAATAAGGTACTTGCATCAATAATCAAAAGGTACTAAAATTGAACACAAGAATGCTTACTCAATAAAATAGACTAAAAATAATAAAATTAGTGTTAAACTAATTAATACTAATGCTAATGGGTTGGGGTACGCTTCAAAAAATATGAAAGAGGTCTATGAGTGATCAAAAACACAAAAAATCAAGTTTGGTTGAAGGTAAGTAGGCAAAAATATCTTGCTTGTTTTCACTACCACAATGACCATCGATAGTTAGGGTGACCAGCAGTAGTCAAGATGACTGTCAGTGGTTATGCATACCATCGATGGTTGAGTCAACCATTGATGGTTACTATGTGAAGATCTAGGTTATTAATTGTTAAATCACATGGTCCAAAAGATGAATTTTGAGAGATGGGTAAGGGATGGGTTGATTGTGAAATGGAAACAAAGTACATGAAAATTGACAAACAAGTACTTGTCTTAATAATAGTTGATTGGGTGAGTGGTTGAATTAATTAGCCTATTGGTGTAATTTGGCTTGATTATGATAGAGTAACGATACTCAAGAACTTGGTTGAGAGGTGATTACAAGTCAAATCTTAATGAGATTATTGATGATGCTTGATAATGTTGATTGACCTGATTGACCTACAAAAAAAACTCCTAAATTCCTGAGCTCTAGATAATTATTACAAATAGATTTGACCTCCCAGGCCTCTCTCTCTCTTATAAGCAAAATCAAGAGGTGGAATTGAAGGTGTAACTAGGCCATCTAAATATAAATTGTCCATGTAAAGGCTCATAATAAGATTTAGACAAGATATGTTTAGAAAAACAACATAGGTGGTTTACGTGTGCTTTGTTAAGGAGGTGGACCCTTACCATTGATGATCAGGGTTTCCTATGGTGATCTTCAATGGTAACCCTGACCATCGATGGTCAGGTTCTAAAGGAAAGAGGTTTTAAAGGCTAGGTTGAATCAATTTGTGAATCTAATTATGGGTGGCTTGGTTAAGCCAAATTGGTGTAAATTGGTCCCAAGAGGGTCCTAAGTAGGTCTAAGGGGTTGTCAACATTCAGAAGTATAGGTGTGCATATTTTTGGTGTCTACAAAAGTGATGAATGTCTTCTCCTTGTTCCCATTCTAGTCTTGCATGTTTTGTGTGAGTGATATCTCTTCTAACATGTGTTATGAAGTGTATGTGTTTGTTAAATGTGTTTTGAAGTGTGAGAGAGAATATTAGTGTCTAATATCATACCTCCATTTCACCCACCTATGGCTATGCATATAAATATTCCTTTATGAGAAACACTTATGCCAAAAGAACATTGATTTGAGGTTAATTTTAGTAGTCTTCTTATTGCAAATGCAAGTGTGTCCTGTGGACATATCTTTGGTGTATCACTTTCATTATTTTAGGTTATTTTATGTTTCATGCTTCACTTTTCACCCCCAATAGTGATTATTCTAGTGTATTGTGAGCCTAAAATATAAATCAAGGGAGCTAGCCCTTTCAAACCTAGAGATCTATATCTTGTAATAACTTTCCTATTTGAATAGATTGTTCCATGTTATCCCAAATTCTATGTCTACTTGAATTATCTAGGGTGAAAATTTGGGATATAACAGGGACCATTTGTACTAGAATACCTATACATGGATTCACATCATGTGGTATGAATATGTGGTGTTTCTATAGGCTCATCCACACTAATATATGTGTGTTCATGGGAGCACATGGTGATTAAACACCCTATAGGTTAGTTGAGGAGGAGGATAGCTAAGGATCCATTTGTTTATGGATGGCATGTGATTATAGGACACAAAAAACACATTTATGATATGTGGACTATAGCAGGGTTACTGATGAGTTAAGAGTGGATCACATGACTTTGAGGCCATATAAAGAGGCTGATCCACATTAAAAAGAGAATGTCAAACACTTAGACTATTTGATGATGTAGTGTTACATTATTGGCTACCATGACTATATTATTTAGTGATACAAACCTAATAGGGTGATGGGATATTTTGGGATTAGACAGGTGATACTAGCTAGTGCTCATAGTTTTCCAAGGTTAGTAAAGGAGAGAGCACAATGGGGTGAAATAATTGATTCTAGAGTGATATCTCAAAGCTAAGCATAGTTACAAATAGTTGCATTCCATGTGAGGAGGTATGTGGTAGATGAAGGTATGATAGATGAATTATATAACATGATGGGATCAACATAGACCACTTAGGTTTACATATCCATATGTGCCACCTAAAACATATAGGTAGATATTACATGTGGAATTTAGAGCATGTCCACAGAGTAGAGTCCTATGAGAGAGGATCATGAGAGTAGATCTAGCACATTGTGATATAGGAGGAGACAAATATGGGGGACGCATAAGGAAATGGATATAGAGGCAATAGAGGTTAGAGGAGACTAGGCACAAGATGTTGAGATGGGAGAGGTTGGGTGAGATGAAGGATGAGAGAATCCTATGGTTGTTATTTATAATGATGTAGAGGGAGATAGAGATAGAGGAGATATGGATATGAGGCATATTCTAGAAACACACATAGAGGGATGGGATAGAGTAGGTCCATTAGGAATGGTGATGTTAATAAATGACTGGGCACTGATTGATAGATTACACAAGGAGATTAGGGCTTAAAGTATTGAGATAATAGGTTTGTAGGGAGATGTAGGTGGGAGAGATGGGTAGATAGATATTTGATAGTTATATGGAGAGGTTATAGATGGTGATAAATAAGATGAAAATTGAGTAATATGGGTTATATGGAGGCTTACTCACATAATATGTATCGAATCAGACTCTGAATGACATAAGTTTGATATAAAGATACAAGAAATAGAGAGAGATATATATCATGAGGATTGAGTTGGCATCATATAGCGAGTTATTGATATGACCAAGATAGTTTGAAAACCTTGGATAAGGTCATCAGGGATATGGATTAAGCAACCTATTATAGGAGCTTATATGAGGAGGCAGTACCATGGGCATAATGAGCAACTTCCTTTAGAGAGTACTCAATAAGGAGCTCATCAATGAAGAGATCAGTCTAGCTAGTGGAGTCTACAAGATTTATGGGATATACATCAAATCATGTCATGGATCCTCTTAGGAGTACACCATGGCAATATGAGCTGATTCCAACCAAATATACCCCATCTAAGGGCTAGGGAGAGACTTGAGATGCTATATATGATGTATACATATTTTCATAAGTATCATTATATTGATGTGTTAAGACACATTCTATATATATATATATATATATATATATATATATATATATATATATATATATATATATATATATATATATATATATATATATATATATATATATATATATATATATATGATTCATTTTTATCTATATATTTATGTTATGGATATGTTTTGACATTATAGATGTTTTCAATTTTACATGTATGGTAGATGGTTAGATGGGCAAATATTAATTGGAATAGTAGTTGTTTGAGGTGCATGATGTTTATGGGCTCATTAAGATCCTCTACATCTTTCTTGGCCAATTTTTAAGATCTATATCCATATTTGGCAATGATTATCTATGGGCTCAAGCAATTTGGTTTGAATTTTCCTTTCTTCTCCCATTCAACATTGGTGTTCCATTGGTTTTCTTTGAGAACAAGATCACTGATTTTGAATTCCCTAGATTTAATCTTCTAATTATAATTATTATGAAAGTGACTTTGATATAATTTTAAGTTTTTTAAGGCATTGAGGTGTTTATCATCAAGGAGGTTGAGTTCTCTTAGGAATGAAATATGGTAAGATTCATTATAAATAATAATTTTTAAATATATGCATAAGGATGGAATCTTAATTTCAATAGGTAAGATTGACTCACTCCCATAAAAAAATAAGTATAGGGTCACTTAGGTCTATATTTAGATGCTTATGTGGTATGCCCATAAGGCAGGATAAATCTTATGTTGGTCATGACTAAAAACATTGATAATTTATTTAATAATTTTGAGGATGTTTTTATTTGTTGCCTCAGCTTGATTGTTACCTTATAGGTAGCAAGGAGAGGACCACTTGTGTTAAATATGGTAAGTAGTGAAAAGGGCCTTAACTTAATTATTTTTAAATTATTTTCTATTATCATAGATGATAGTGGATGGGATTCCAAAATAGAAAATAATGTGGTTTAAGATAAACTTATAAATCTATTTTCCAATGACATATGTTAAGGGCACAGTCTCAAACTATTTAGTAAAGTATTTTATGGTGGTAATAATATGTTTGTGTCCATATAAATAATTGGGATTAGTTTTACCAATGAGGTCTAACCCCCATGTGTAAAATGGATAAGGTGTAGTGATGGATTGTAAATTTTATGATGGACTATTTATAAGATCACCATGCTTTTATCAAGGCACACATTTATTAACATAAGAAAAAACATCATATTCCATTTTAGGCCAATATTAACCCACATGAAAGAGTTTCTTAGCAATAACTATACCACTATAATGAGCACTACAAATTCCCTCATGAACTTCTCTAATGGCTAAGGTGGACTCCTCATAATTTAAACACCATAACAAAGTTGCATCATAACTATTTTGATATAAGGTTTTACTAAGGATAGTATAGCATTATGTTCATTGGAATAGTATTTGTGTTGGTTATGAGATAAATTGGATGTAATAGTGTTTTTATGGACGTATTCATATATGTCATTGTATGAAGGATAAGTGAGACCAAACACCTCCCAAACCATCTTAGAGTCTAGGGTATCATAAGATGGCATCATGAAACATTCTATAATAAATTGATTGTACTTAGTTTGGATATCAAGTAAGGAACCAATTATTACCATGGCACCAACTTCTCCATTATTATCTCTTTATAGATGTTTAAATTTTATATATTTAAAGCACATATTTAGGGTATCCATCATCTTATTTTATGGGATTAGTTTTTCATCATGAGCTTGGAATTCATCAGTGACTTGATTTATGGTGAATTTTAAATCACCAAAGACAAGAATATTTTAGATACTCCATTGTACTAAAATTTTAAGACCAACTATAAGGGATTCATATTATGCTATGTTGTTTGTAAAAAAAAATTCAAACTAATTTTTTTTTTAAATTAAGTCCCCTTCAAGAGTAACCGATAAGATACCTACCCTCAATCAATGGTTTGTAAAAGAGCCATCAAAATATAACTTCCAGACTATGGATTCATTGATTGACATAATTGCTTCATATAAGAAATATATTATGAGAGGTGTGTTATATTATAGAGGACCCTTTGCTAATGTATCTACTAGTACTTATCTCTTGATTTATTTTTTATTTACATGCTCAATATAAAACTCGCTAAGAACCATGACCCACTTAACCATCCTACCTTTCAAAGTTGTTTTAGATAAGAGATATTTAAAGAGGCCAATTTTGGAAATAATTTTTGTTTGATTATTGAACATGCAGTCTCAAAGTTTTTGTGAATCAAAATCAACAATGAGACATGATTTTCCCTTGTGAGAGTAATGAAGTTCATATGACACGAAAGTTCTACTCAGGTAATAAAATGATCATTCTAATCCATTATTGTCATATTATGCCAACAATTCCCCCAATACATATTATAAATATTACCAAGAATTTAAATTTGAAAGCAAGAAAATGAATAATATTCCCTTGCAGAGTAGAGCAAACCACAAATCTAAGATAAAAGATTTGATAAGTGGGGGAAACCATCGAATGGTGAAAAAACTTCACAATCTAGTATTAAGAATCTTTTAATAATGAACTCCAAGTATAATATATCAGAGTTGTTGCCAGGGTTCAAATAACGTGAATGCAATGGTCAAGTGATCACATGAGACGAAGCTGGTGCACACTACAAAGAAGCTAAAAAAAAGTGAAAACACTGAAAGAGATAATTTACAAAAGACAAATAAGAGCAAAACCCAATATTCGATTAACATGAGATGGCCATAATGAAGAATACATATAGGAGAGCTCATAAATAACTCCACAAAAGGTGGTCAAAGCACCCCAAGAATAGACTGTAACTCCTCCATGAAAGGTGGTGACAAGGTGCTAAGAATAGAGAAGAAACTCCCATACCCAGAATAGCTGGTCAAAGGAGTTACTTATGACATTCTTATGACACATATATGACACACATCTCCACATAAGCTAGCCTATCTTATGAATGTAGAAAAACTCCATGTATGCACAAATATATAATATTCCCTAATTAAATAATAGATAAAAATAAAAACCTACACTAACACCCCCCATAAGCGCAGCTTGGGTGGGCAGTGTGGAAATATAAAATGGGTCCCGGCAACTAGGCCTGATGAGGTACCCATGTACAAATGCAATCTCCCATAAAATAGAGAAAAAGAGAAAACCCGTAGGAAAAAACTCCCCCCCCCAAAAGAGAGACATAAAAGAAATGAAGAGGCTAGTGGGCCCCCCCAAAGATGATGTTATTACAGATGTGGACCACACCCCAAGAAGAGCTCGTAGATGAATGAACTTGCTCTTGATGAAAGGCAGATGTCTGCAACCTACTCTGAAGATTGGCAAAATATCAAGTCAATGACCTGACTATGAATAAGCTCCCAAATGAAATGCATGTGAATCTCTATGTGCTTGGTTTGTTGGTGCTGAACTGGATTTTTGCAAATCTGAATGGTACTCTAGTTGTCATAATAAATGATGGTGGGCTATCTGATAGAAATGTCAAACTCAAAAAGTATCCTCTAAAGCCAAATAGCCTTAATAGCTACATTAATAGCTCCCCTGTACTCTACCTCTGTGGATGATATAGCAATAGCATTTTGCTTCTTGCTAGACTAACTGATAGAACCAAAACCTAGAGAGAAACTGTAACCAAAAGTAGACTTACGAGTCTATGAATCACCAGCCCAATCTGAATCTGTATACCCAATCAAGTCAGCCTCTATGCCAAATATGTAATGAATCCCATATCTATGTGAACCCTGTATGTAATGTAAGATCTTCTTAGCTGCTTTCCAATGCAGCTCATGAGGTTCCTGCATAAATTTGGAGACAAGTCCCACTACATATGATATGTCAGGCCTGGTGTGAGTCAAGTAGATGAGACTACCAACAAGTTGTCTATATCGAGTGGCATCAACTAATTGTGAAGAACAGTCAACCTCAAGCTTGACTCTTGATAGAAAGGGAGTCAGAGATGGCTTGCAATCAGCCATGTGAAACTAAGATAATAAATCAAGAGCATACTTAGGTTGGAAAAGAGAAAACCTTGAATCTGACTATGAGATCTCGATGCCAAGGAAGTAGTGCAACAAACCCAAGTCTGTCATGTCAAATCTATTCTAGAGAGATGCCTTCACCACTGTAATAGTTGATGAAGAACTCCCAGTGATCAAAAGGTCATCAACATATAGAACCAAAATTAGGAGCGAATCATCCTGCCACAAGAAGTAGACATTGGGGTCAAAATGGCACCTAGTGAAACCCTCTGTGAGAAGGAAGGAACCCATCTTGGCATACCAAGCTCGAGGGGCCTATTTGAGGCCATGGATAGATTTTATAAGTTTACATACTAAGGAAGAATCCTCAACAAATCCTGGTGACTGCTCCATGTAGATCTCCTCCTCTAGGTCTCCATGAAGAAAGTCACTCTTCACATCCATCTAGTGCACATCCCAACCATGTGTTGCAGTAATAGCTAAGGTGAGTTAGATAGAATTCATCTTTGTAATGGGTGCAAAGGTCTCTGAGTAGTCAATGCCTACCACCTGTGAGAAACCCTTGGCAAACAATCGTGCCTTATACTTATCAACCGACCCATCTGCTGCAAACTTGGTTCGATATATCCACCTACATCAAACCATCTTTCTTCCCTTAAGAAGTGAAGTCAAGTCCCAAGTGTGATTTTTGATTAAGGAAGAATATTCTTCCTCCATAGCACTATCCCACTCAGGTACTCCTGATGCCTGTTGAAAAGTCTATGGATCTGAAACTAAGGCAAAGAAGTCATGTAGATCTCTCTAAAAATCCCCCCTAATATGTCTGTCATCTGTGGGATCTCCTACCCAAGTGCCAGCACTGTCAAGTGTCTGTTTGGCCCAAAGTGGCCTAGAATTGGGTGAGTCAAGTGCTAACTCCTCATCCTCTGATTGACTAGAGGTGGATGACTCTACATCACTATCCTTGCTGTCTGAACTCGAAGAAGAAGAAGATGTCTCTAGCTTAGGAACTTGTTGTGGCTGATCTAAATTTGAGGAATCATCATGAAGAAGTAGATCCAATGAGAGAGAATAAGTGCCAAGTTTTGAGTCTTTAGGACTCTCCTGAAAGTGGACAGTTCTCTCAATGAACAACTCATGAGTGGTTGGATCTAGAAGGTGATACCCTTTAACACCATCCGGATATCCTACAAAGATGCAAGGCTTGGACTGATGTTTCATAGCTTTGCATTTCTTCTTCAGTATGTGGGCCATGGCTAGGGATCTAAAAACCCTAAGGTGCTCAACATCAGGTTTCCTTTTATGCCAAGCTTCAAAGGGTGTTATCCCTTTTAAAGCTTTATGAGGAACCTTGTTTTGAAGGTAGCAATCACAATTGATGGCTTCTACCCAGTACTATGGTGTTAAGGATTTGGAGTGAATCATACAGCTACCCATCTCTTTCAAGAATTTATTTTTCCATTCTATAACCCCATTCTGTGAAGGACTGTAAGTGATTGTGCACTGCAAATCAATCCCCTCTGTGGTGTAAAACTACTCAAACCTGTTGCTGACATACTCCCCTCCATTATCAGTTCAAAGAACCTTGATGGATTTCTCACTCTGTTTCTCAACAAGAGCCTTCAATTCTAGAAAATTTTCAAACACTTTAGACTTTTGTTTGAGAAAATATATCCAAGTGTACCTAGAGAAATCATCAATGAAAGTGAGGATGTACTTAGCCCTTGTGAAAGATGGTTTGGGAAAGGGTCCTGATACATCACTGTGGACTAACGCCAAAGGTTATGAAGCCCTCCAAGCTTTGTCTTTGTCAAATTTTGCTTTGGGATGCTTCCCAAGGGAGCACCCCTCACAAAGTCCTTTTGAGAATTGGACACGAGGCAAGCTAATGACCACGTCAATTTTGCAAAGTTGTTCAAGGTAGCGGTAGTTAAGGTGGCCAAACCGCTCATACCATGATTTACTAACTCCATCTGAATGAGTCAGCAATGCTGTTGGAGAAGAATCTGGTGCAAAATGTGAAAAAGTGTATAACCTTGCTTGGTGATCTGCCCTACCGACTACCACTGTAGTGTCACTATGCAACTCCCTAATAGCCACTGAATCTGGTGAAAACTCAACTCTCATGCCCCGACCAATGTGAGTGATTTGGTGCACTAATAGGAGATTGGTTGAAAGAGAAGAAACACTTAGAACATTATTGAATGTTCCTCCTTACATTTCAACTAACCCTCTCCCTGCAATGGAAACTGATGTGTCATCACCCAAACTAATTGAAGTCATGCTACAAGGCTCTAAAGATGAAAACTCAACTAGAGAAGAGCTCATGTGGTGAGAAGAACCCAAGTCAAAGACCTATGAAGATGTAGAAGCTATTGTAGCTACAAGGGCCTTGCCCTTTTCTTTCTCCTTACCCTTGCCTTTTGCCTTAGTAGAATCTTGGGTAGATGAATTCTGCTTGATGGACTCAGGAACACCTATGTTGTGCTTCTCTAGAAGATGAGTTAAGTGATATATTTATTTCTTCATGCATTTGTGTTCATCATGCCCTATCTTCTTACAATAGGCACACTTAACCTTCTCCTTCTTAGGTTTAGCATTGGAGGAGGAAGACTCAGTGTTGTTTTTGGCAGGATTGTTGTTTTCTTTCTTCTTTTCCTGGTCCCCTTTCTTTTTCTTCTTCTCCTTTGTTGAAGTCTTATCATTACCATTTCCAACTATCAAAACTTGGGATTACGTAGACTTCATTATGCCCATTTGGATTAGTTTATCTTGCTCCCTAGTCAAGTCGACAATGAATGAATCCAAATAAGGCATTTTCCATGTAGCGCCAAGAGCACTTTTTGTGGCATGGAAAGTGGAGACAAAGACTGAATAGCTTGGACCTAACTTAGCGAGAATAGAAAGGATGAGTTGATCATCTTTCTTCTCTATTCCACATTATTTCAATTGCAATCTGAAGGCTTTAAACTTAGTGAAGAAGTCCTATAGGGTGTCAAAGTTGCTAGGACTTAGACTTATGAGTTCATTTTCGAGCTCATGACCTCTCGTCTCATCAAGCTTTCCAAATAAGGTTTCTAGGGTGTCCCATATGTCTTTGGGAGTCTTAGAGGTTTCTAAATGGAAGAGAAGTTCTGGAGACATGGACAAGCTTAGTAATCCATAGGCTTCATCAATACAGTTGTACCACTTGACCTTTTCAGCATCAGTGTTGGGTTCTACTTCAGTACCCATGGTGATCCTATACAACCATTTACTTCTAAGAATGATTGACATTTTAACCTTCTATTCATGATAGTTGAAGGGTGTTAGGAGTTTAAGATGAAATAATCTATTTTAAGATGAATTTAGGTGAATTTGTGTTGATTGTAAGTTGTGAAATTATGCAAAAAAGAGAATGAAAGCAAAGATTGTAAGTGCTGAAAAGCAATCACACCCTCATAAAATGTTGAGCCCCCCCCCCAAATATGTAAGTGCATGCTCAAAAGACATTGATCTCAGCTGAGAATGTGTCTTAGAGCAATCAGTGCAAGACTTTAAGCAAATAGGATGTCGGACTCAGCAGAAAATGCATCCCTGGAGACCCAAATTTTTGGCACTTTATAAATTAGTGTGTTTTTGATAATTATCTAGCCTAAGTTGTAGAAAATTGAAAACTAATAACTTTTTAAAAAGATGTCACTTGAATCTGAGCTACCATTTGCAAGATTTTAAAGTTTTAATTCCCATAAACTAGTAATTTTGCAAAAAAATAGCACTAAAACATTAAAAAAATGCCTGTTTTGAGAGAGAAAGTGGTCTTCCAACCACTCATTGGACTCAGCACGAAGTTAATAATAAATTGGTTTAGTCTTTTGAGGGGGATTTAGTGCCCTACCAATTCAGGCTCAACTTCGTCTTCGTCAAGCGAAGATAAAAGTTTTTAAAAAAGCTTTAAATTGCCTTCAATGCTATTTTCTCAAAAATAACTTAATTCATAAAATCACAAAATCTGATCTTAGAATATAAAGATAATTCAAATGAGAAATAAATAGCATAAAGTCAAATTGCATTGGATTTGAAGTGGGCCCACCAAAGAGAAGCACCAAAAATGAAGCGCCCAAATCCTAACTTCTTTTGTTGGCAATTTTTCAGATATTGGACACTACCAAAAGAGAAATGTAGGGCTAAGATGAATCAAGACATTTGCTAGGAGGTTGAGGAAGGTTGTGAGCAGCTACCAGAGACTTGCAGATTGAGAACACGCAGGGTTTTAATGACCCCCGATACAAAAACATCGTTGAAGAGACATTTTTTCAATCAGAGCCTTAAAAAATGCCTCCCACAGATATGAGGTTGCATGTAGAGGCCAAAAAAAACTCTTTCCAAGGGTTTGCAACTAGTCAAAGTGCCTTTTTACTCCATTTCAGAGCTGAAACAGAAATTATGGGGCGCCAAATTCCACCAAAGAGCAAAAAATGTGATCTGATTTTTCTATTAGTCTGCAGGATGTTGGAAGAGCCGTGGAGATCCTTCACACAGCTGAGAAACTCTGCAAATAAGCCATTGAAACCTCCTTGGTAACCAACAAATAGATTTGTCCTAACAAATAATAAGAACCACAACCAAACCAACAAAAAACAATACCACAAAGGCAGTCCACAAGAAAGATAAATGCAACACAAGAAATGATATTGAAAGGTTTTTTTAGATCAAATTTGGAAATAAGAAAAAGAACATAAAGAGAACTCCACTCCTCATGTTTTTAAAATAAACTAATAGCATAACCAGACACACGATTTACCGGGGTGGCTTTGATATCATATCGGAGTTATTGTTAGGGTCCGAATAACGTGAATGTAATGGTCAAGTGATCACACGAGACAAAGTTGGTGCATACCACAAAAAAGCTAAAGTAAAGTGAAAACACTGAAAGAGATAATTTGCAAAAGACAAATAGGAGCAAAATCCAATATTCGATTAACATGAGATGGCCATAATGAAGAATACATATAGGAGAGCTCGTAAGTAACTCCTCCACAAAAGGTGGTCAAAGCACCCCAAGAATAGACTGTAACTCCTCCATGAAAGGTAGTGACAAGGTGCTAAGAATAGAGAAGTAACTCCCATGCCCGGAATAGCCGATCAAAAGAGTTACTTATGACATTCTTATGACACCTATGACACATCTATGACACACATCTCCATATAAGCTAGCATATCCCACAAATGTAAGAAAACTCCATGTATGCACAAATATATAATATTCTCTAATTAAATAATAGGAAAAAATAAAAATCTACACTAACAGAATAGCATGTAGAATCTTAGGTTAAGAATGGTCTTCGGCCAAGAGATCATAAATGATACAAGAAAAAGACTTAGAATAACAAGAATGAGTTGTTATTTGAAAGTGTTGAGGAGTGAGAGATGTGAGCTCTTAATATAAAGCTAAGAGAGAAGAGGAGTTATATGCACAAGATTAAGTATGAGTGACATGTGGCCCTAATCCTCTTACAAGTGGGAAGGATGTGTGTTCCATGTGGGGGGAGAGGAGTTACATGCAAGTAACTTCAAATACAATAAATGGACAAGGGAGGTGAGTAATGTCTCATAAAGGTAAGAATAAAATACATTTACAAATATAATAAATGCACACATAATTAAGACTTAAGATAAGCATATAAACTTATAGAAATGACCCAAATTAAGGTTAATTCTTCAATACTCCCCCTTAAGTTTAAATTGAGGTTAAAAAAATAGAAATAACCTTATACAAATAAGGAAGGGAGTTGAAATTACATAAAACTCCCCCTTAAAAGAAACTTCCTTTAAGAAGAATAATAAAAAATATTTAGAGAAGAAAGTAGAAAAGGTGCCACCAAAAGTCATAAGGAAGAAAGTGTGAATAAAAAATCTCCAAGAATACTTTTTGGACAAGGTGGTCAATCTATCATGGAAAAAATACCAACCAAAAGGAGCAATGATCTACAAAAGCTTACAAAACAAGCAAGCTAACACCAATATTTCAAGTTAAGTAACCATTATGCAAAAAAATACAATATACATACATAATGTAAAAAAATGAGATGTACTAAAAAGGCAAATGGAATAAAGATAAATTCTATCATAAAGTGTGTAAACCGGTGCGAACATAAGTTAGTTAACATAATCAAAGCATATATCTAATGCAATAAAAATTAAGGAATACAAAAAAGACTTAATTAATCAAAACAGAGACAAAGAAGATATGTCACTTTTAAAATATATTTTTCATGAAAAATTATAAGAATTATCAAAAAAAACACATCAAAGTCTCTAAAATATTCATCAGTTTTAGGAATCCAAATAGTTTTACCCTTAGAGATAGGAGATTTAGTCATTTCCCAACAATATAAAATGTCATACATGGATTTACCACAAGATTTACATGGATGTAATTTTCAATATTTAGATATATGATTCCCATGTTTTTTATAATGTGCACAAGATTTAACAAATTTAACCAAAGCATGGGCATTATAAGCAATATAATTAAAATTAGTTACATTATATTTCTTTCGATGAGGAGGATAATAAGATTTTGAATTTGCATTAGAAGCATGAGAATCATTAAAACTAAGACCTTTAAAATTTTTATTACAAGTAGGCAAAATAGGTTCAAGAATTTCATCTTTGTACTTACCAAGTGCAACACCAAAATAGCCCATAAATTACATGATTTTGAAATCGAGATTGGTAGGAGTGTGCACATGAGTTTAAATTTGTTTAAAAACACAATGAGATTCATCATCATGAAAGATATGAGATATTATCATTAGCAAAAGATGCAAATTTATCATTAAGAGCATCAATAAACTATTTCATTTTCTTTGCATGAGTAGTAAAGGAGTTTTTTAAAGCAATAATTTTATCATTTTGACAGTATATTTCATGCTTAAAAGTAGCTATCTTATCATTTTTAAGTGCAATTGTTTGTTTTTACTTATTAAAAGATTAAAAAAATAGGCTAACTTGAATGCCATTGAAGCGATGACAAGCGAAAATAAAGGTGTTTTAAATTTTATCAAAATTGTGTAAAAAAATGTTAATAAAATGACAATACTCTTATGAATGTAGGTCCACACCAAATGCTTCAAAAATTGAATAAAGATATGGAAAAGATTAATTCATAAATTAAAGCATTAATTACTAATATTTAAATTTGTTACAACATTAAAATTAAATCTTTGTAAAAAACCAAATGCTAAAATTACATAAATACTTTAAATGTAATAAAGCATTTTTCTAAAAATAGAAATTTGAAGTTTCCCTTTCATGTGAAAAAGACTATTTAATGTTGATTTAATTTCAAATAATCTTACTGGAAAAACACTATTTAATGTTAATTATATTAAAAGAGTAAAATAATTTAGCCCTATATATTAAAAGACATCTTTTCTTAAAAAGGAAATATTTAACAAAATACCAATAATGTTTAAAAAAAGAGGATGTCCTTTTTTGAAAAAACAAACTTTCTATTTTGAGTTTGATGTATTTGAAAAAATCGAACTTGAAAATAAATAACATGAAAGAATATATTGTGATAAAAAGTGTATGCTTCTTAAAAATTAGGTGGCCTTCTTTTTATTTTAATGGTGTGATAAAAAAATAATAAAAAGATTTATGAGTAAGTTATTTCACTTACCATGTGTCACGTTTTATAAAATGAAATTATTACCTCAGTAGGAATGATGACAAAAAGCAAACAAAAACATCGAGGCTAATATATTCTTACCACGCTAAGGGAGGATAAATGAAATCTAATTTTATAAACAAAAACTCACATTTAAATAAAAATTTTAAAAAAATAATAACTAAAATACCAAATGTCAAGCCGAGAGAAAGCATTATAAAAGGTATTATACAATTGGTTTATTTTTTATTTTTATTTTTTTTTTTTTTTTTTTTTTTTTGGTTACTTTTGATTTTTTTTGAAACAAAATTTAACCAAAGAATCAAAATGCTTTCATAAAAATGAAGGTGATGTTTAAGGGGAAAAAAATGTACTTGAATATAATGATTTCACAACCAAAAAAATGATGCCAAGTGTCAGGGAGAGATATTTTAGAATGAAAAAAATTTCAACATGTTTATAGATCAAACTTGTGGCCATTGTATGACGATGCATAAGGCAGAGAGGCCAAGGTTGAAGGTGGACAAGTAGAACACCAACCAAGAGGGTGATGTAGGGTCAAAAAAATGATTCCAACCAAGAAAATGACTACATAATGTAAAGATAATTAGTTCTATTAAAAACATAGGTTACGCAAATAGAGAAACGATAAGAATTACACTTACAAAGAAGTAAATAATCCCAAAAGACTGTAAAAAAATGGTTAAGGATTGAACAAAACTACATGAGACAAAAAAAAAAAGCAAGCATATACCTTGAAATAAATCTACAAAGAAGAAAGAAAGGACTATGCAAATAGAGAATACGTAACTTGACTAGGATCACATAAAGAACAAGTGATTAGCCACCTTTCTATAAAATGGCATACTAAAGATAAAAAAATAGAAAGCTAAATAATAAAGAATAAAAAAACTTCCTTTTTAGAAGCCTATAGAAAAGGTTAGATGGTAGAATATAATGCCACATATAACAAGAACCTTCTTAAAGGAAATTAATCTAAATGTTAGAAGACAAATAAAAACTTTTTTTCACCTCTAAATTTGCACAAAAAAATTCAAGAATCAACGTTAGAAACTATAAGCTCCGATACCTTATTAGAAATATTTTCAAGAATCAAAATTTGAAAGAAAGAAAATAAATAATAGTACCTTGGAAAGTAGATAAAACCCCAAATCTGAGGCAAAATATTTGATAAGTGAAGAAAACCATCAAACGGTGAAAAAGCACCATAATCTAGTATTAAGAATCTTGCAACAATGAACTCCAAGTACAATAGTATGTATAGTCTTAGGAGAATAATGACCTTAGGCCAAGAGAGCATCAATGATGAAAGATAAATACTTAGAATAACAACAATGAGTTATGAGTTGAGAGTGTTGAAGAATGAAAGAGGTGAGATCTTAATATAAAGCTAAGAGAGAAGAGTTATATGCACAAGCTTAGGCATGAATGACATGTGACCCTAATCCTCTTAAAAATAGGGAGGATGTGTGTTCCATGTGGGGGGAGAGGAGTTACATGCAAGTAACTCCAAATCCAATAAGTGGGCAAGGAAGGTGAGTGACACCTCATAAAGGTAGGAATAAAATACATTTACAAATATAATAAATTCACATATAATTAAGAATTAGGATAAGTCTATAAACTTATATAAAAGACTCAAATTAAATTTAATTCTCCAACAATACATATTTTGTAATTGTATATACAAAAAGAAAAAAAATTGTATTAGATGTAATTTAGACTGATGGATTGGAACTATATTGTTTAATATTCTCAAATGCCCTATTACAGTTTTATTCCAAGCAAATGGAGTGTCTCTCTTAAGCAAGAATGTGAACATATGAAAATTGTCTATGAGATATGATATGAACCATCAGATTACTTTAATATTACCGTTCAAACTATAGATTTACTTGATATTTTTAGGTGGAGGCATATTCATGATAACTAAAACTTTGTAAGGATCAACCTCTATGTCATGGTGTGAAACTATGAATCTTAGAAACTTGCTCAATGTAACCTTGAAACTACACTTATGTAGATTCAAATGAATCTTATACACTCTCATTCTATCAAAAATTCTATGAAGTATCTTAGAATGTTCTAATATAGATTTGGATTTAGCAAGAATGTCATAGTGGTAGTAGTTGAAGTCCTCTTATGTTGGACATGATGGTAGGTTTCTTAACTCTCCCATGACCATTGGTAAGAAGTAATAGAGTGAAACATACTCTTATCACTCAAATATTTTTTTGGGCCTTGTTATGCTCTGAAATCTTGCCTTCTAGTTATATATTTTTTAATGCTTAACTTCACTTGCATGATCATTCAAATACTTATTTGTTTGTATTTGGGATTGGGAGTATCCATGGGTAAAACTAGGAATCTAGACTATAAGGTGTGCATAGTCATCCCTTGTGTTAATATATCCTTGCCTATATATCCACCTTTATCTTTACCTTGTGATATAAATATGCTCAAATTTAGGAGTCTTGAGCTCGAGGGTGTCTAGAGAAGCAACTTGATGATGATAAAAGGTTAAGTGGTGAGCCTTCCTTCTTATGTCCAATAGATGTTTGGGATTGGGTAAGGAGCACCATTGAAGACTGACTGGTCCTTCATTATTTAATCAGGCCTTGAGATTGCCTCTTAATTTTTAATTAAAAAGATGAGTTTTGTGGTATCACTAATGTTTTAATAACCAGATTTCTTGAAATATTCTTACAAAAGATAAAGTTTGGATGATATTCCAACTATATATAAAGTCATCTAACTCTATTTATTAAAACCTCAATGTCAATCTAAGATGTAATTACTTATGAAGGCTTGATTTATAGGATCTTGAGAAGAGTCATGTATGTATCAAAATATTTAGCCTTTGAGGCACTTTCAAATGAATAAATAAATTGATTTCCTTGCTTTTATCCTTGACATGAGTAATTAATCTATTAATCATTATGCATATGTATTTATTTGAATGATAACAATTAATGGAATTAAAACCCATTGAAAATTAAATGGAGCTTAGATAAATAACTATGATATTTTTGTTGGGGTCAAGTAACATCAGTTTGAGAATATACAGCCGCGGAGAGAGGGAAGAAGGAGCGCGGCAGTGGATACGGCTGCGCTGAAACCCTTACCTGCGCGCGGCCTTGGTTTTTGGAGACCAGGTCCCAGAGACTCTCGATACCTTGTTGGTGCTGAGCGCGGTGCGACAACGAGGTTTTTTTTTTTTTGCACGGAATGGGAAACTTTTTTTCCTGTTTGGACTGTCTTACAAGCACGTGGCGTGGTGTTCGCTGTTGTGATTCTCAACCAGCGTGTTTGGAGAGGGTTTGGCCACGGGGAGGGCCTTGTTCGGCACCCCGTGGCGTTAGATGTTGTGTATTTTAGCAGATCTGGTGGGGATTTATTTTTGCTGAAACCCCAGGGGCAAGATTGAAGATGAGTTTATTAGGAGTGGTTGCCTGATCCAGTTTTTTGCCATTGCCTTCCGTCTGTGGGATTGTAGCTCATGTCGAAGTGCTTCAAGATGTCCTTTGACAAAATTTTGATTACCAAGGCGGTGTTGCCTTTGTGTTTTGCAGAGGGTTTGAACGGGTTGACGATCGAATGGACGTTTGGGGTGATGGTGGAGCTATTTTTGGGGTTTGTTAGGTTGGGGATGTGGTCTGATGGCGGACGTTAATGCGGCTCCAAAAAACCCCTCCTCGTGTTAACACGGCTCTGAAATGTAGATCTTTTATTGCGTGGATTTTTTTTTTAAAGGTTACAGGTCCTTGTAAAACCTGGGTTTCTGTTTCAGGTCATAATGCCTGGTTTTTTCATTTAGGTTTCAGGTCCTTGTAAAACCTGGGGAGCTTTGTCTGGTTTATCTTGGTGGTTTTAGGTCCATGTAAAACTTGGTTTTTTCACTGTTTTCAGTGGGTTTGCCTATAATGGCAGTTTTTTTTTGCTTTATTTTTTTCTTTGATTTGTAATGGGTTTCGGGGCCCCTTCAAAACTTGCTTTTACCTTAATCTAAAACTATGATATTTTTGTTGGGAACAATGATTCAACTTGTTGAAATGAATTAAACATTGATGTTTTCTAGTATTATTATGCCAATCATGAATAAAGAATTATGTTTTCTTTGTGCTTAACCTTTTTGATAAAATGAGTTATATCTGACTATGACCATTTGTATTCATACCCTTAGTAAGGAGTCATTATGTAAAGGAATAATCCCCTAGTCTTTTACAATTGAATTGTTGCTTATTTGTCTTTCCAATAACTAAGGAATTTATAAACTCATGAAATTTCATTAAGCCTAGATCCTAGGCATGGTCTTTAGAGATCCATTCTTTTATAGACGTTGGCTTGAGAAAACTTGCTTTGCATTCATTTGATAAATTGGCTAAACCAATGAGTTTATTAGTTTAGAATCATGTTCTTCACTTTAAAAAAAACTTTTGCTTATTTTTGGACTTGATAGAAACATCGTAGGCATGTATATTTTACTTTGTTGTGTTTCTAATTCTAGATCTATCTTTGTGATTTAACTTGGATCATGCCTTAGCTAATTACCGATCTCTTGATGGATTTTTGCCTTAGTCATTTTTACTATGCTTTCCCTATCCACTTTTGCTTGAAGTTTCTTTCAGTGTTTGCCTTAGTTAAATTTTGGGCTTTTTGAAATTTGGTTAAATGATGACATAGGAAATCATCCCAACATCCTGAAGGAATAGCTAGAAGGCTAAGCCTCTAATGTCCTAGATTTCTATAGAACTACTAAGTAGTAGCATTCAGGAGCATATAATCTTGAAAGAACTAAGTCATTGGGTTTAATACCCCAATGCCCCTACATTTCATGTATGTGAGTAGGTTAATGACCAAAAATATTATGCCTTTGATTTTTGGTCCCTTTACTTTAATTTTGCCTTAGTCAATTTTTTTAACTTTGATAAGTGGTTTAGAGGAAACCATGTGTCTCCATCCTGCTAACTTAAGAGTGACCCATCATGATCTAATGTATGATTAGATCCTCCAAGCTAGTGGAGAGAAGGATGTCACCACATGGCATCATCTCAGTGACCTATGATCTTAGATTTGGCCATAAAGGAAGCTCACCCCTAGGCTAGTAGGCTAGCAAGATGTTACCATATGGCACCATCATGTCCACCCACAATCTCAAAGGTGATTATATAAGGATATTTCCTCTAAGATGGTGGGCTAATGGGATATTACCATGTGGTGTCATCTCGATAATCCACAATCTTAAGGTTTTGGATGTAATGTGAAAAAAATTTAGACCTATGGATAAGCGGTAGGATTCCATGCTGTAAAATAACTTCCCTAGGATCTCAAGGAATAACTTGCATGGCCTTAGAGACTGTCAAATTAGCCATGTGGATGCTAGTTTTATAAGCTTGAAACTAAGTTTAAATTAACAACTATACCAATGTCATAATCATAACAATCTTTGGTACAAGATCATGGAGAATTATGAGCATTGTCTAAATGACTCAGGACTATGGCCTTTGGATTTAGGGCATGCTTCAATTATGGAATGGTGTTAGTGGTAGGGATTGCTTGAGTGTTATGATTAATATGAATTATTGTATTTTATTATATGTTTATAATTGACTAATTGTGCCTTGGTTGTGTCATACTTATTTTCAAAAGAAAAAATGGGCATGACATCTTGGTATCAAAGCCCAAGTTACAACACTAAGAGCTCTGGGTAATTTAAAATATTTTTGGTTTTATTATTTTTGCATATTTTCTAATGTCTTTCCTATTGGCATGTATAATGAGAGGAGGATGCAACCATATCATGGTGACAATCCCCTTGGTGAGAATGAGCCTCCCATTTAGCTGAGACTGAATTAAATAGGACCCCAACTCATCTTATCCATGTAACAAATGAGGGATGTCCTACATGAGAGATTGCATGTGGTTTAACATGAGGTAGAGAGGCACTCTTCATAACATTTCCAAGATGAAAAATAATTAGTTGAAAGAGAAAGAGAGAGGTCTAGGATTCTTCCCCGTCACCATTCTGAGGGTGATAGATATGAATTGCATCACCATGGTGAGCAACATGAGAGATGAGACATGGACCATCCTCCTAGACCTATGCCTGTAGATTTAGTGAAATATTTTATCAAGTTCCATCCTCCTAATTTTTATGGGGCTTGTTGGCCATTTTTGGCCAACATATCAAAATTTGCCTAAGTATGAAAAGGGAGCTTTCAAGCAAGAAAATGGAAAGTCTTTTGGAGGACTTTAGGTTTTCCAGTAGTGACAACTTTAGGTTTCTAAGGGCACAATGCAAATTAGGTTTCCAATAGTGCTTAACTTCTAAATGTTTTATAAGTAGAAGTAATTTGAGTTTACAAACCTAAATTACTTATGGATAATGTATGTTGGGTTATCCAAGGATCACTACTTGATTATTTCATAATTTATGAGCAATCAAAAGCCCAAAATAAGTAATAGGGCTTGACAAACCTGATTTGGTCTTAAAAAATAGTGCTTCTTAGATTATTCAAGGGATGAGTCTTTTTCAAAAAAATTGAAGGGCAATTTCAAAATGATGAAGGTCATTTTTAGGGAAAAAGGGACTAGTCATATTTTTTGAAGGTCCTCTTCAACTTTTTTGAAGGGTCTTTCAAGAACCCGAAGGTACACTTCATAAATTTGAAAGGCTTTTTCTTCTCAAGGTGGACAATTGCAAGTGTCTTGAAGGGTATGTTACCCTTCAGAAGGACCATTTCAAAATACCCAAAGGGTATCTTTCCCTTTAGGAGGATCATTTGTGGAAGTCCAAGGCGACATGTAGAAAGCTTGAAGGGTCTCTTACACTTTGGGAAAGTCCATTTTGAAAAGCCCGAAGGGTAGTTTTCAAAGATAGAAATGGAAAAAAAGTTTGAAGGAATTACTTCCAACAAATTGTTAAAATAAATTACTTTGGGAGATTTTCTCGAAATAAATAAGCTAAGAAGGAAGCCTAGGACCAAGATTCCAAAGGAAATGATGGGCCAATGGATGTCAAAATTAGGATAGTGACTATCCGTTGGAAGTAATTAGGTTTGAAAACCCTGAAGTCTTAAGTCTTGGGAAATAGTAAAGTGAGAAGACTTCAAGATGGATAAGTCTAAAGTAAGTAGGCTTAGATAACTTGAATTACTCTACATAGAGTAAATTGGGTTTCTCTAAGTACTCTACTTAAAAGGATTTATAAGTAAATGATTTGGGAAAGTCTGAAGTTGGAGAGATCAAAGAACTTGAATTAGTCTGCATAGAGTAAATTAGGATTCTCTGAGTGCTCAACTTAAGCTTGGTATAGAAACATGAGAATAATGATGCAATGAATGAAAATCTACCATGTGGCATAAGCTAGAGTAGAAAGGACCAATCAGTAAAGGATAAGTGGCACAAGGATGACCAATGAGTATAAGACAGTCCAAGTGGCTAGTAGCTATAAATTCTGAAGGCTCTCATCCACCATAGTTCACTCCCTGCAATCATTGTTGAGCACTTAAGCTTAGTATAGCAACATGAGAATCATGATGAAATGAATGAAACTATCATGTGACATAAGCTAGAGTAGAAAGGACCAATCAGTAAAAGACAAGTGGCACAAGGATGACCAATGAGCACAAGAGAGTCCAAGTGGCTAGTAGTTAGAAATTATGAAGGATCTCATCCACCATAGTTCAATCCCTACAATCATTGTTTGATGCTTAAATGCATCATGCCAAAAAGAGACATTCCAGCTACTCACAACATGGCTTCTCAAATGTACCAAAATAAAGTTTTAAAGATAAGAGGGGATCGAGAGGATTGTCAAGTGATCCTAAGTGGTACATTTAGGGGCAAGAAGGAAGTATAATGTGAGAGTTCCTGCCATCAATGACTTATTATTTTTTCCCCTTCTTTATTCCCCTTTTTTATTCCCCCTTTCCTATATAAATAGAGGCATTGGAGCCAAGAAAATAATCCCCAGAGCAGTGATAGAATCACTCTATGAAAATTGTTGTGTAATAGACCTTTAAAACAATAAATATTATTTTACCTATCTCTTTGTCTAAAAATTATGTTGAGTTAGCTTGTGCATAATAGCATTGTGAAGAAGCATCCTTCCAACCTTATTATCCTTCTTTCTTGCTTATTTTGAGGTTTTTTCTAGTTAGTTACAGGTCTGAATTTGAGCTTTTCTACCATTAATAGATTCTTAATATAGATTTATAAATCCCTCTTTGCTTCACGTATGGTTCAGTGAGCCTAGTTTATGAAATATTTATGCAAGTTAACTTGTGATGAGGTTAAGTAAGAAAACGTATCTTATGCTGAATTAGTTTCATTCCCCAAACCAAGTGGATCACTTTATATTGGTGCATCACCTCCTTTAGCTTAAATTTCTTTTCAAGTAATCCTCCTATCCCTTTTCCTTAGCTAATAGTAGATTTTAGTGTGAGATCAAGAGCTGAAGTGAAGCATCTAAAGAACTAGCCTCATAAAAAATACTAGAGGTTCAGCCTCACCATAGGATACCCACATCTTGAGGTTGTATCTATGCTTATAGCTATAAGTGAGGGAGCCTAAAGAACTCTCTCACAAGGGTGCAATTCTAAGCTATAATAGTTCTAAAATGCTCAATGAGACCACTACCATTTCATTTTCATTTTTATGAAAGATTGGTCAAATTTGATATTGTTTTGATAATTTTTCAATAGTGGTAGCATTCATCCTTCAACATCTAATGACTCCAAAGAACACCCAGCTATCTAATGGCAAAGCAATAGCTATCTTTCATGCCAAAAGTGACTACAAGATTAACTTTTATAGGTATTCCTTTTGCATTTATTGAATTACCTTTAAACTCAACAAGAAGGTTAAGGTACACCCATACTCACCCTTACATAGGGTACCCTCCTCCTAGACCAGTCATAAGGTATACCTATGCAAGAAGATCTTTATCAGCCCCTCTTGCTGCTATGATTCCCTAAAGAGCTTTTGTGGGCTTCAGTGGCCAAATCCCTTTGAACTTACCATATTATAATCTTATGCTAGTAGCAACCATCAAAAGTGTTCCTTATTACATAAGAGACTAGGTTATAACTCCTACTGAGCACATAATAGACATAGTCAACTTATATAACATTCACAATATCACAGTGGACAATGTGGTTTTTAGGATATTGGTTGTATATTTCAAAGGAAAGGCATTAAATTGGTATCAGGGCCTAGTTCCTAATTCTATCCACTCATGGGATGAGCTTAGAATAGCCTTATGTAAAATGTTTCTAGATAAGAGTGATCATTTGTCACTTACAAAGTAGCTAACTACAATCAAGATATCTCATCATGAAGTCATGCAAGACTTCAATATAAGATTTTAGAAGGCATGGGATATAATTCCAATAGATTGTAGACCATCTCTAAAATTTTCTTTTTTGTATTACTTGAAGGCTCTCAATAGTGACATAGCTATAATGATTCAATCTATGGGAGGAGACATACTACCAGATACATATGAAGTGGCCATCAAGGCAAAAAAATACTTAGTTCAGGCTAGCAACCTTACTCCTAGACCCCCAATGCCTCCTTTTCTAGAGATCAAACCACCTCTTGCAGTCATTCTTCCAATTGATGTTATACTTCCAATGCCATAAATTGTTGTTGTGCTTTCACCTAAGCAAGAGAAGGCCTCTAATAGTGGATATAACGACTCCCAAGAGCAGAAAAATTACTTGGAATTGGAAAGCATGCTCCAATCCTTGGGGAATGATGTGGTCAATATCAAGAGGTAGCAGGCTTATAGAAAGCATTATCAAGCTTAGTATTAGCCTCAATAATATCCTTATCAAGCTAATAGGCCACCCTACAAAGGAGGTTTCTAAGGATAGGGGTAGCTTAACTATACTAGGTAGCATAATTATAATTTGAACACTGCAGGCCCTTCCAACTCCTTGGTCCCAATTTAGAACAATATGTCTCAGGAGGTTGAAGGGACAATTCCTTGGAATCATTCTTTTAGATAATCTATTGTCCCAACTAATGGCTCCAACCAAGTGTTCAATGATCAATGGTAGTAGGTTGTTGCTTATGGATAGAACCAAGATCTTATGGCCTAAATCACAGAGGTACCCATGCTAACAAAGCAAGAGTAGCCTCCACAAGAATAAGGCATGAACCAAGGGTCAAACTAGTAAAAAGCCTCAATGGTCATCAGTGAGAAAGAGGAGTGTTATTCATCCAATTCATAGGTTACTCCCAATTTATCCCACACCTCAGTCTCAGTGAACACAAGGTTTAAGAGAAGGAATATGGGTGACAATCAGGAAGCTTTCAAAGAACCTCTTGTCATCATTCCTTCATTGACAAAGCTAGTAGCAGTTACTCCCAAAACCCAGGCAAAGGTTAGGGGTATGATAATCAACATTGTGGAGAAAGTAAAGAAATCTATAATGAGCATACCAATGTGGGACATGCTTTCTATGCCCATCCAAGTAGACATTCTTCAAGAAGGTTTATCCAAGATGAGTGTTTCTACAGCTACAAGTAAACAACCAAGTAAGGAAGATAAAATCTTAACCAATGTAGCCAAGATTCCTTTGGGATAAAGGTCAAGTGGTGTGACCAATCCCCCCTCATTCTACATCTCATTAATCATCAATGACTCTTTGGTGCACAACTACTTGGTGGATAGTGGGGCCAACACCTCAGTCATGCCAAAGTCTATTGTTGACCAACTAAACATCAAGTATGAGCCACACACCAAGGGAGTCCTACAACATGATGGTTCTTTCATAAAGCCATCAAGAATTTGAGCCTAACATTGCATGCTTGTCCTAGTGTGTCTATGGTGTAATATGTCCTAATCCTAGATGTCACTCCTCACTTTATATTATGTCTTTCTAGAGAGTTTAAAACAAATATTAAGAGTTACCTTGTAGCATATTGGTCTTACATGGCATTTAGAACAAGCTAAGAGACTAAGGTCTCAATCAAGGATAAACCCATGGCACAATTCCATATTTAACCCCATCAACTAGATAACATAAACCTCAATCATACCATCCTTGATGAGGATGAGTTTACAATTGGTCAGGAGTTGAACACTCATCTTGAAGAAGTTTTAGACTTGTTCTTGGATGAGTTATGGGGAGATAACCAATTTTTCAACCCTTTAGAAGGTGTTGAGGAAAGAGACATAGGTGTCTATTTGCTACATGAAGAGAATCAGCCCATGCCTTCCCTCATTAGACCTAAAGAAGACCCCAATAGTTTATGGAAGTTGTTCTTTGATGGCTCAAAGAACAAAAATGGTGTAGGTGTTGGGGCAATGTTGATTTCACCCTCAAGTAATGAGATTTTCTTTTTGTATAGGTTCCATTTCAATTGCTCTTCAAATGCATCAGAATATAAAAGCTTGATATGTCACCTTCAATGGGCCACTAAAAGAGGAATCAAACTATTGTAAGTTTATGGTGATATCAAGCTCATAGTAAACCAAGTTACAGGTTTGAATGTTATAAATAATTCCTTGATGATTTCCTACAAAAATCAAGTGTGGGACCTATTTTAATATTTTAAGTCCTTTGACATTTAAGCTATCCCAAGAAATTAGAACCAACATGTTGATAGGATAGTAGCCATGGGATCTCAATTTGACATTCTAAGTGAGTTGAAAGAAACCAAGGTTTAGCCACATGTCAAGGTGGTGGTAAGGCCATCAGTGCTAGATAATGAAGCCCACTAACAAGTTTTTTGAGAGTGACAAGCAAATTACTTGTTTCTTATAGTAGGAAGCCAAGTTATCGTCCTCTAACCAAACTAAATAGCAACATCAATATGAGGATTATATTGTTCAACTAAAGTCAAAAAAACTTCCTAAGGGTTTGGTTACACTTGAGGGCATTTTTCATGGAGGAGACCATATAAGGAAAGATAAGGTAGTAATATCAACTAATGAAGAAAACTATGAGAGAGTCCTCATCTTTAAGGACAAGATTCTCAAGCTTGGGAAGGTAAGCAGCAAGGCTAAGAGGCATGCTTTCATAGCCCTTTGCTAAGAGTATGTAGACATTTTTTCTTGGGAGTACAATGACCTAAAATGTTTTTATCCTAAGTTAGCTCAGCATACCATAGAGTCCCATTAATCCCAACACCAGGCACATGAGGAAAAAGAAGAGGCCAATTAATCCCAATATTGAAGAGCTAATGATGAAGGAGCTAACCAAGTTGATTGAGTCCAAGATCATCTTTCCCATCAAACATTCATCATGGGTAACCAACTTAGTGCCTATAAGAAAAAAGAGTGGGGAGATTAGGCTTTGTGTGGACTTTAGAGATTTGAACAAAGTCTCCTTGAAGGATCACTACCCTCTACCATCCATGGAGAAAATTCTCCAAGTAGTTACAGGATCAGAATGTTTCACTCTATTGGATGGATTTTTGGGCTACAACTAAGTCAAGGTGAAAGATGAAGATCAGTACAAGACTGCTTTCACCACCAAATGGATCATGTATGCATACCAAAAGATGCCCTTTGGCCTATCAAATGTCAGCACAACTTTTCAAAGAGCCATGGACATGGCTTTCCAGGGGCTATTAAACTAAATGGTGTTGGTTTACTTAGATGACATCATAATTTTCTCCAAAAATGTTAGTGAGCATATGGACCACCTAAGGCTGATTTTTGAAAGGTTTAGAGAGTATGATATTTCATTAAACCCCAAGAAGTGTGTGTTTTCCATACATGAAGGCAAACTGTTGGGCCACATCATCTCAAAAGAGGGGCTATCTATTGATCCTGAGAGAACAAGTGCCATCTTGGCCTTATCCTTACCCAACAACAAGAAGAGACTCCAAAGTGTACTTGGAAAGATAAACTTCATGAGAATATTTATACCTAGTTTTTCAAGTTTGGTCAAACCCATCACTGTTATGCTAAAAAATAACCAAGTGTTCACTTGGTCAAATGAAGGCAAGTCAGCATTTGAGGTTATCAATCAAGCCATCTCTCAAGAACCCACAATTATGAATCCTAATTTCTCAAGGGATTTCATATTATATGCTTTTACCAATATTGATAATATATCAGCCATGTTGATGTAAAGGAATGGTGAAGGATTTGAGTAGCCATTAGCATTTTTTAGTCAGGGGCTTGACGAGTATGAGGTGAGGTATACCTTTATATAAAAGTAAGTCCTTTTAGTAGTAAGGAGTCTCAATAATTTTAGGCCAATGTTATCCAACAGCAAAATCCACCTTATGGTATCTCATCCTGGGGTAAGAGACTTATTAATAAGGATTTGAGGAAAAAAAGAGTTGGTTGTATTACTAAAGTCATGGAGCATGACATGGAGATCAAGGTCACTAATATAGTAAGAGTTAAAGGCTTATGTGAGAATATGGTTGATGAATTTCATGAAGATAAAGAGGTCATCTTAGTAACACAAGATAACCTACAAGTAGATGCACCTCTACCTCACACTAGTTGGCTCCATGATATGATGCACTTTTTCTTAATAGGTGAATACCCTTAAGGTATGGACAAAGTAAAAAGAATGTATTTCAGACTTTAGTCCATACCTTATGCTTTATTTGATGAGATTTTGTTCAAAAGATACCTCAATGGAGTGATCTTAAGGTGCATAAATGATGATCAAGTAGCCAAGCTTTTAGAACATTTTCATGATGGGCCTGCAGGAGGTCATTTTGCTCCAAGGACTATTATAGAAAATATCATGAGGGCTGGTTACTACTAGCCCAACCTCTTCAAGGATGCTTATGCATTTTTGAGGAGGTGTTAGGAATGTGCTCTCTTCATAAGTAAGTAAAGGTTAGTAGTTTTCCCTCTCAACCTGATTCAAGTAGAGCAACCATTCATGTAGTGGGGTTTGGACTCCATTGTAGTAATCAACCCCCATCAAGTTTAGGGAATAAGTAGGTGCTTACTTCAATTGATTACTTTACTAGGTGGGTGTAATCCATTTCACTAAAGGAAGCCAATGAAAGTGCAGTTCTTAGATTTCTATGATTGCATTGTGACCAGGTTTGGTGTTCCATCCACTATCATATCTGATAATGATTTGGCTTTCCTTGGTTTGAAAAAAAGTGAATGGGCCCTCAAAATGGGCATCTACCTCAACACTCCCTCAAACTATTATCCTTAAGGTAATGGGTTGGTCGAGTCCACAAATAAAAATTTGTTGAGGATTATCTAGAGGACCATAGAGGAGAATCAGAGGATGTGGCACATCAAGTTGAAGATAGCTTTATGGGCTGACCAGGTAACTCCTAAAGCTATTAGTATCAATTCTCCATATGTTCTAATATATGTAAGGGAGGCAAAGTTACCCATTTCTCTTGAGCTACCTGCATTAGAGCTATCCCATCAGCTGGAGCTGCTAGAAAATGAACCCATGAATGTGAGATTGGCAGAACTCATATAACTTGAGGAGACAAGGGACCTTACAATGAAGACACTGGAGGCACATCAAACTTAGGTCAAAAAGGCTTTTGACAAGATATCTATATCAATGAATTTTTAGGAAGGATACTTGATTCTCAAATGGGACTCAAAAAAGGCCAAACTAGGCAACCATACCAAGTTTAATAGCTTGTGGAAGGGCCCTTATTTGATCCACGAATGCAAATAACATAACACTTTTTAGCTCACCCAACTAAATGGGGAGGTATTACCCACCCCATTCAATTGGATTCATCTAAATCCATGTTATTAGAATATTTTTAACCCATTGTATGTTATTATACATTTTGTATAGCTTTTCATGTTTTTCTTTAAGTGCCTTGTGCACATCTATTTCACTTGTGTGTTTTCCCTAAGTTCCATGGGAATATTTTGTTTCATTTTGGTTGTCCTTGTTGCTTCAAGGGATATTTCCAAAAAAATATAGCTTCATATAGAAGTAGTGACTCCATATTGTAGGCATGCTTCCCTGTGAATCACTAGAAATGTTGGCCATTTTTGGCCCACATATCAAAATTGGCCTAAGTATGAAAAGGAAGCTTTTAGGCAAGAAAATGGCAAGTCTTTGGGAGGACTTTAGGTTTTATAATAATGAAAACTTTAGGTTTCTAAGGGCATAGTGCAAATCAAGTTTCCAATAGTGATTAACTTCTAAATGTTAATAAGTAGAAGTAATTCGAGTTTAAAAACCCAAATTACCCATGGATAGTGTATTTCAGGTTCTCTAAGGATTACTAGTTGATTACTTCATAGTTTGTGATCATTCAAAACCCTAAAATAAATAAAAGGGCTTGATAAACTCGATTTTGTCTTAAAAAATAGTGCTTCTTGAATTCTTCAAGGGACGAGTCTTTTTTTAAAAATCTGAAGGGCATTTTCAAAATGCCAAAGGGCCTTTTTAGGGAAAAAGGGACCAGTCAACTTTTTCAAAAGTCCTATTCAACTTTTCCAAAGGGTCTTTCAAGAACCTGAAGGTACACTTCATAAATCCAAAGGGATTTTTCTTCTCTAAGTGGACAATTGCAAGTTTCCTGAAGGGTATGTTACCCTTCAAAAGGACCATGTCAAAATTCCTAAATGGTGTCTTTCCCTTTGAGAGGATCATTTATGAAATTTTGAGGGGACATGCAGAAAGCCCAAAGGTCTCTTACCCTTCAGCAAAGTCCATTGTGAAAAGCCTGAAGGGTAGTTTTTGAAGATAGACATAGATAAAAAGTTTAAAGGAGTTCCTTCAAATAAATTGTCCAAAAAAAATCTTTCAAGATATTTTATCAAAATAAATAAGTTGAGAAGGAATCCTAAGAGTAAGTGTCCAAATAAAATGATAGGCCAATGGATGTCAAAATCAGGATAAGTAATTATCCATTGGAAGTAAACGGATTTGAAAAGTTCAAAGTCGTAAGGCTTGGGAAATAGAAAAGTGAGAAGACTTCAAGATGGACAAGTCTAAATTAAGTAGGCTTAGAGAACCTAAATTACTCTACATTGATTAAATCAATTTTCTCCAAGTACTCTACTTAAAAGGCTTTATAAGTAAAGGATCTAGGAAAGTCCAGAGTTGGAGAGATCAAAGAACCCAAATTACTCTGCATAGAGTAAATCAGGATTCTCTGAGTGCTTGACTTAAGCTTGGTCTAGCAACATGAGAATCATGATACAATGAATTAAAGGCTACCATGTGGCATAAGCTTGAGAAAAAAGGACCAATCAATAAATGACAAGTGGCACAAGCATGACTAAGAGCATAGGAAAGTCTAAGTGGCTGGTAGCTCAAAATTATGAAGGCTCTCATCCACCATAGTTCACTCCCTACAATCACCATTCGATGCTTAAATCTATCATGCCAAAAATAGACATTCCAGATGCTCACAACATCTCTTCTCAAATGCACTAAAATAAATTTTTAAAGATGGGAGGGGCTTGAGAGGATTGTCAAGTGATCTTAATCAGTGCATTTAAGGGCAATAAGGAAGTACAATGTAAGAGTTCTCACCATTAGTGACTTCTTCTTTCTTCCCCTTCTCTCTTCCCCCTTTTCTATATAAATAGAGGCCTTGGAGCCAAGAAAATGATCCCTAGACTGGTGATAGAGTCACTTTGCAAAAGTCACTATGTAACAAACCTTTGAAGTAATAAAGATTATTTTACCTATCTCTTTGTCTAAAAATTATGTTGAGTTGCTTGTGCACAATAGTGTTGTGAAGAAGCATCCTTCTAACTTTATTGTCCTTCTTTATTGCTTATTTTTAGGTGTTTTCTAGTTAGTTATAGTTTTGAACTTGAGCTTTTCTATCATTAATGGATGTTTAATGTGGATTTATAAATCCCTCTTTGCTTCATGTATGGTACAATGAGCCTAGTTTATGAAATATTTATGCAAGTTAGTTAGTTAGGAGGTTTTTAAGCAAACTTATCTTATGCTAAATTATTTTCATTCCCTAGACTAAGTAGATCACTTAATTTTGGTGCATCACCTCCCTTATCTTATATTTCTTTTCAATTAATCTTCCTATCCCTTTTACTTAGCTGACAGTAGATTTTAGTGTGAGATCAAGAGCTAAAGTGGAGCACTTGAGGAATTAGCCTCATAAAAAATCCTAGAGGTTTAACCTCACCATAGGATACCCACATCTTGAATTTGTCCCCATGTTATAGCTAAAAGTGAGGGAACCTGAAGAACTCTCTCATAAGGGTAATTCCAAGCTATAATAGGGATCTAGAGGGATCTTCAGTAGAAACTTAGTTGGAAAACATTATATAATTTTTCACCTTATATGATTGAGACTCAAATGGGAAGGTATGTTTGGGTACCCATCTTCTTAGGGATGTAATAAAGATGTGGTGGGAAGCAGAGGAGTAGAATATCCACTTGACAGTAGCTTCCCTCACTAGGAAATTATTTGAAGAGAATTTTATAACAGTTACCTATCCCCTCTATATGTTCAAAATAAAGTGGATGAATTTTATGACCTTCTATATGGAATTGGTACTGTGGTATAATATGAGTGTTTTTTTCTAGACTTAATTAGATATGTGCAAGGTTACATAGATGAGATGATCTAAGTGATTAGTTTCATTAGAGGCTTGAATTTGGAGCTGGCTAATGCAGTGCACATTTTATCTCCTACAACCTTGGCAACAATAGTTTAAAATGCTACTTTACTAAGGATTCTTATGGAAAGACTTAGCATTCCCAAGAAAAATTTCATAGCAAATTATAATCTCAACACAACTCTAGGTTTCAAGGTGCATAACCTACACCTAGGAGAGGTTAGAAAAAATCTCAATCTAATTTTAGGCCCCCTCAATAATAGTATTTTAAAGGTAACCATTATATCCATAGTCATATTAAGAACTAGTTGGAAAATAATCTCTAAAGATAAAGTGAGGCAGGGCCTTAGAAGTGTCAACAAACTAGGACTATGCAAACTCAACAATTTGAGCAAGTAAGACCAACTGGGTCAACTACTTATTTTGGACCTAAAACAACTTGAGACATTTTAGGTAAATACCAATGGAAGGATGCTTGTTTCACATGTGGAACTATAGATAATTATGCATGAGATTGTCCTCTTGGATAATCAATTTTTGGTAGCTAGAAGGCCCTAGTATCAGAGCAGATAGTGGGTGATGTGGGTTGAGGACATAAAATTTATGAAATAGTTGATGATCACCAAGATAAGCACTAGGAAATAGTCATAGAGACCACATATATGATAGAATTAATTTTATTTTTATTTTTGTTTGATTCAATAGCATCAAATTCCTTTATTTCTCCTTCTATCATGAACCATTGTTGGTTGGTGGTTGTTAGGTAGTTAGAAATCTGGGAAATTGAGTTGGCCTATAGGACCAAGATGAATATTAGTTCCATGGTGAGTAGTTTCATATTAGAACTTAGTATCTTCTCCACTACAGTTGACTTGAGAATTATTCCCTTAAGCTCTTAATATGTTGTCTTGGGTATGGATTGTCTTGTAGATCATAAAGCCAAGATAGATTATCATGACAAGGTTATAAAAGGTGAAGATGACCTTGGGACACCTATTATAATATCTAGAGTCGAGAGACATGTTTCCATTCACATAATCACTATGATACAACTCAATAATATTTCAAGGAAAGTTTTTCAATTATTTTCTATCATGGTAAGTGATAGGTCATATTATTCATAGAAGTATTCTCTATATTACCATCCTATTCTATTGGAATTTGATTAGTTTATTTCTAGATGGATTACTAGGTATTCCTCCTCTATGGGAGATTTATTTTCATAGTTACTTGATACTTGGGGATGAGCCCATCTCAAAAGTACCTTATAGAATGACCACCCCAGAGTTGTGTGAACTCAAGTTGTATTTTGATAAATTATTAGAGAAAAGGTTGATTCATCTTAGTGTGTCACCATGGGGAATACCAGCCATATTTGTGAAGAACAAGGATGGATCCCTTTGGTTTTACATTGATTATTACTAAATAAATAAGGTAATGATTAAGAATCATTATCCCTTTCCTATAATTGATGATTTGTTTAATCAAATGTATGGATCCAAAGTGTTCTCTAAGATTGATTTAAAATATTGATAACATATATTACATATCATAGATCCTGATATTTATAAGACTACATTTTGAATGTAGTATGGGCATTATGAATTTATAGTCATATTGTTTGGGTTGACTACTGATTGAATAGTATTTATGAGTCTTATGAATGGAGTGTTTTCTCCTATTTGGATCAATTCATGTTGGTGTTTATTGATGAAATTATAATCTATTCATAGAATGAAGAGGAACATGAGGACCATTTGAGGCATGTCATGTAGCTTTTAAGAGAAAACAAATTGTTTGGCAACTTGGAGAAGTGTGCATTTGTGTAGTCTGAGGTGAAATATCTTGGTCACACCATTTTAGGATAAATAATATATGTGGATCTTACCAATATTTGGGACATAATGGAATGGCCATCACCCTCTAACATTGTATAACTTCATAGCTTTAGGGGATTATTAGGGTATTATAAATGTTTTTTTGAGAATTTCTCTCACATTGTGAATCCCATCACTTCACTTCAAAAAAAGGGGAATAAGTTTGTTTGGGAAGCAAGGTGAAAGGAATATTTTTAATTAATAAAATAATGACTCACTAATGCACCCATTTTGGTTGTGCCTAATCCTACAAGATAATTCCTTGTTTGCATTGATGCATCAAAGGAAGGTTTAGGAATTATTCTCATATAGGAAGGAAAACTTATCGTGTATGAATCTTAGAAAATTAATGATTATGAGATAAGATACCTTGTGCATGATATGGAATTTACATCCATCATTCTTGCTTGCTTGAAATGGCAACACTTCTTTCTTGGTCATCATTTCGTTTTAAAAATAAATCATTTGAGTTTGTGAAATGACCTATGGAGTCAAATTTTAAATCAATTTCCTAAGGATAATATATATAAAGAAGATAAATATTAGATTCTGGTATGAATCTAAAGGGTAAATATGATGGTTATTCTATTAAGCCTAATGATTTATTGCACCATAAAGGTTGTATCTATGTTACCTTAGATGGTGGATTGCATGAGATAATTATTTCTGAGTCTCACAAAGATCCTTACCAAGCACACCCTAGAGTTAATAAAATGCATGCTAAGTTAAGGAAATTATATCATAGGGCTAGTTTGAGGCATGATATTTCTAATTTTTTAGTTTATTCTATAGAATGCCAAAGGATAAAATTTAAGCATTAACATCCAATAGGATTTTTATATCTATTGTAGACAAACATTTCACCCTAGGAGAGGGTGTTCAAGCTTCTCCCATATTTGGACAACATGGGATTACCTCTAGGCCTGTGGGCTTCCTATAATAAAGGTAAACATCTAGGTTTAAGGGCTAGCTCCATAGATTTATCTCATATGCTCACACACTACACTAGGAAAATCACTTGGAGGTGAAAATGGAAGAATGAAATATAATTTAAACCTATAATAGTGAGGTGATATACTAAAATATTAGTCCACAAACACACTTGCATATACACTAAGAGAGAAAGCTACTAAAATTGACCTCAACTCTTTGGCCTTACAGCATAAGTGTTTCTTATAGAGATAAATTGTTATGAATAACTAGAGGTGGGTGAAAATAAGGTCTAATATAAGACACTACTATTCCCTCTCATACTAAAAATACATATTAACAAATAATACACTTTATAAGACCTATTAAAAGAGATGCCACTCACACAATGCATACAAGGGTTGAATGAAAGCAAGGAGAAATAATATTCATCACTTGTTAATCAGATACACCACTTGATATACTTAGGAAATATCTACATAGAATAAATCATCTTCATAACTTTATTCAAAGGACAAAACAAGGTGTTAAACCAATAGGGTTTCACCATACTAGGTGTGTCCTCAATGCAATTGCCAAAAATGCATGCATTTATAGAGCAAAGAAGAAGAGATAGAATAAAATAATTGGAAGGGTCACAAGTCCATGTTTAAATATATGGAAACTAATTACAAATCAAGTGAATGATGTGGAAAATATGTCAGGAAATCCTCTTGGACAAGTGTCCATCACAAGTATGACATATTCTGTTAATCTAGTATAAAGACTCTTCACCTTCCTCTTTGAAACTATTTTGATGATGATGGATCCAATTGAATATCCAAAAATTCCATAAATATCTTTGACATATTTTCAATATAAATATAAGTTTACAATAATGTTTTAACATCCCTCATTTCTTCCCTAACTAATAGCTTCTTTATTAACACTTGTGTTCACTCTTTAACAGTCACTCATTAGCCTTCCTCGACTTGTCTTCACACTTGTCATCTGAGTGACATGTATTTTTTCATGGAAACATGTTTTATAGGTTTTAGGACATATATTTAAAACATATTTATCCTCTAGTCTATTAAATAGGCCTCCAAAGCTTCATTGTCACACTTTTTACTCACACTTAAACAATCATGTCCATTCTCACTGTGTTAACTTAGACTGCCATTAATGACTAGTCTATCAGAGAGGTTTTCATGATTTATTTGAGTGATAAATGTATATGATAGGTTTTAACAAGTCTCTAAACTCCTAAAATTATTTCCATCCATCAATACCCTTCTACACCTATAGAATTAGTGAAATCATGTAAGAAATAGAGAAAATTGTCTATTCATAAAAGTGATAGTACAAAAAAACTTCATGGTGAGGAGATTAAGTGAGTGATAATAATGTCTAAATCATAATTTTGAGTTTTATCACCATTTAATTAAAATTCCTTCATGTAATCACCATTAGGTTTGAATGAGGGTTTTAGGAGGGTTTTTAGTGGTTTGGATTGTTAACAATTATTCATAAAAACTAGACATTGAAACTTCAAACCAATTCTACTAAGTTTGAGATAGAACCCCTTTAAACTATCCCAAAATCCTTAGAGTATTATCTAGTCCCTCCATACATATGTAAGTGAATGAATTTGGCCTATTAAGCTTTTCTATGTAATTTGAGTACCCTTGAGAGAGGTTTGATCAAAATAACCAGTTTGGGGTTGTTCTATACAAACTGATAGGTCTAACATGTCTTCAAATTTACCATAAATGTTATTAAATTTATTATTAATTTCATGAGGTCATTTTAATGGAGTTGGAAGTTATTAAGGTATAGGCCTAGTTATAGGCCTAAAGACCTAGATTGAGTATGACTGTATATTTTAAACCTTTAAAAGTATCCAAAGGCTACATAGGTCTCCTCTATGATTTTTAACCTTCATCCTAACTATAAAAAACATCCTAATGCCATTATAATCTCTACCTTTCATCCTTTTGCTTATCACATACTAACTTATAGGCTTTGTTGTTACTAGAGTGTTATCTATCTGTGATAGTATAGAAAGTATCTCCTCTGCATATTTGACTAAACTAAAAGCATAAAGGGATTGTTTGGGTCATTTTAACCCTATGTATCAAGTATAAAGGCTTGATCACACCCCTAGTAGTCTCAACACAACAAATTCTCAAACTGGCTACTAGTGACAATGATTGTGTACAGAGTCTAGATAGACTAAATGTAGAATTTGAAAACTAGTCCTTTGTTCTGCTCCTTTTTTATAAATATAACATAGAAATGTGTCATTACCAATGAGTGTGTATTCAATATGGTGATCTAATACTTTTTCCAACCTTCTAAACATGCATCTCACATAGATAGACATAGTCTGCAATATGAGTCTAACTATGTCACCTATAGGTAAACATTAAGGAAGAAGTTTGACATTTTATTGTAGGTGATCATCCTATCTGAATATTGTACATACATTATTTTGGTTCCTTTAAAACATTGGATATCATTTATTACCTTAAAAAAAAATCTCTAACTATATTTAAGCTTGTATTTCTCTCTATCTTAAATTGTTCTATAGATTTCATTCAAACTATAGATGTACATTCCAAAGAAGTTATGAGACCTATAAGTGGTCATATACATTAATGTTATTACATCCTTGTTTTTCTCCTTAGGTCACTAACATTTTTTAATACTTGAATAGACTCAACTCATGCCTATGAGTCATGCTCTCATATCTACACCATCCATGCATCAGAAGTTTTCAAGTTATAGGCTTCTTTGGGCTCAAAACACTGTGTATCATTGAATACCTATAGTGAACACTTACCTAAATTGAGATTCACTCAATCTTCCTTTATTATTGATTTTACCACTTCCCCTCATACTAATAAATTACTTCTAGGCTTAGGCCACTAACATGAAAAACTATATCCATTGAGTCCTCAAGAAACTTCACCAACAAAACCTAAAATGTGATGTAGGATCCCTTACTTAGATAAATTTGAGGTAAATGTTCCCTTTGATCAACTTTCTCAAATTTTCACCTACATGCATTATTTTGGGGGTCTTATAACTATTCTATGAACTTTAAGTGACTTGATAATCATATCCAAGTCTTGAGATTGAATATCACCTATGCCTTAGGTGTTGAATGATGTTCCATGTTTTATATATGACTATAGATGACTATGTATTGAGAAGTTCTAACCAGTCTTTGTTCATATTTGGAGAAACCTCTCTAAATCAAATTAAAAATACCTAAATTCAAATATATCAAGGATAAAATAGATTCCATGTTGTTGAGATGTTGAATACATGTTCATCACCTTAAGCTTGAAGCCATTTCATAGAAAATAAAACTCTGTAACTAAAAATAACAATATATAGACCTCAATGGTGCTCATTTCTCACATAGTGAGATATTTTTCCCTATCTCTTTATGTTAACACATTAAAAATAGGTTAGAAACATCATGTAAAGGAAGGAAATGTTTTTCCAAAACACACATAACACTTACAAGCATCAGATCATGCAAACCAATGAGAAAACCTATGAGTGTTGGGAATGTGAAGATAGTTTTGAGTCACTTTCATTATTAGAGATGGTTTATGAAGTACACTCCATCAATATACAATCTATTTCCATGAAATTTAATCTCACACAAAATAATTTAATCCCTCAAATACATTCTTCTCAACTCTACCTCTCAAATCCATACAGAAGGAAAACTAGTTAGTCTTATTTGACTTCCACAAGAGAAAGATAGAATAAGTGAAATGGTTTTGCTCAATTTGGGGAATGTCAAATCAATATGAATGTGTATTTGAGTTTTAGGGAGTTTAAGGGTCACTTTTAAGTATCCACACGTGCTAATAATATTATACAGTCTGTACAAACTCAAAAACTCTCACTTTTCAATTGTCTTCTTGTTTTCAACATGGAACCCTACAAGTTTTTAGTTATAAAATAGTCCCCTAACATTCACCTTACACATCAGATATTGAAGGAGACTTTGACACACTTTTCTTAAGAAGGAAACTATACAACTCATCAAGGACACTTTGACACACTTTGATTTCCTCTTATGGCCAAACCCTGGCATAAGGATTTTAATCCTCTCTCAGAATCCTTTAACAAGCTCCCTGTCTGGGTGCGGCTCCCATATCTTCCGATACACCTGTGGCATGAAGGGGTTTTTAAAACCATTGGAAATTCTATAGGGGATTTTTTATATGAACAAGATAGTACAAATCCTCGCCAACCGACGTGTGCATGATTTCTGGCAGATCTGGATGTTTCTAAGGGCCTTCCTGAGGCAATTTGCATTGAAACCCCAAGGGGCACCTGGACACAAATATTGGATTATGAGGGGATCCCTTTTTTGGTGCAAGAAGTGTCACCAGACGGGACATATTGTTGCTTGTTGTGTTACTAGGAAATCCTTTCCCAGACGTTTACCTTTATGGTGGCCTAAGGTTGCCTCTGAACTTACCATTGACAAAAAACTTCCAAAAGCAACATCTGATGCCGAGTTTGAGATTGAGGAAAGTTCACAGTCTAAATCGGAAAGTGAAGAGGAATCTTTGGTGAATCATTCTATTAAAACTTGGGCAGAGGTTGTGGTTAGTGATATAGTTGAGCCTGAGGAGGAGATGGTGGTATCTCCCTTGGCTTTGGAGGATCATTCTAAGAGTCAGACTGGGTTTGATTCTCACAAGGATTTTATGCCTGTTGGAATCCTAAGATCATTGTCTTCTGAGGCATGGGTTGTTGAGGCAGCTAAGGTAGAGGAAGGTTGGATATCAGTAAAGAGAAAGAAGTCTAAGCCTTTGGTCCCTCCTCTAGTTATGAACCTTTGGTCATGCAAAAAAAATAAAAATCTTAACTATAAAGACTCATCTTAAGTACCATTTTACTGACTGGTTTTTTGGGGAAAGTAAACTGGTCACTTTTTTGGTTTACTGGTTACTGGTCTGGGAAGTTGTTCAGCTTGTTGTTCTAGTTGGTTAACTTTCAGATCAGTGTTTTGATAGTTGTGTTTACTGGTTATATTTATTGGTAACAGGTCCTTGTAAAACCTAGTTTCGGTTCTTTTCTGTAATATGGTTCTTTTGTTAACCTGATTGTGCTAAATGGTTTATCTTTCACCTTGTTGTATAGGGTTTTGGGGTCCCTTCAAAACCTATTTTTACCTTAATCTAAAACTATACAACTCATCAAATAACTCAAAATATAGCCTAGGATGACATAAGGCCAACATAGACAAATGTGACTAATATCAAGACGTATTATTTGACCTCTTTTAAGACCATGGTGGACATTTGTCAACCTAGGTGGCCCTATGTAAGTTTTAACTTACATGGGGGGTTGACTTATTTGACCAGGGGGTCAAATTAATCAATATTTTCGTAATTTCTTAGGGTTAGCAAGCCTGATATGCTAAAGACTAGTTACCTTCTACTATCCATGAGGTGATGGAGTCACATATGGACCACATTTAACACTAACAATCCTCTAATTAGACACCAAAAATCACACCAAACAAAAAATAAGGAAAGAAAAACAAAAGGTAGATAAAGACACACACCTATGTTCTTGTGAACACTTAGGGAAGACACACAAAATACTTAAGCAAACTAATTATGTACAAACTAACCCAAGGCAAGTTTATCACCCTATATAAAATGGGAAATTATCACCATATCTTGTTCTATGAGATAGAGGAATGTCTAATCATGTTTCCCATGACCCTACTCCATTCTATGATTACACATCAACTTACATCCAGATTACCAACCCTAATTATCTCAGTTCAAGACATTTTCTTCTTGCATGAACCATCTCATGTCATATATCTATCCTCCAGACATCCCTGACACCTTACAATCCCTTTCACTTGTTAATAAGCCTTTTAGAGACCTCATAGACCCATTTCAAAAGCATGTTGACCACTCAAGATGGGATTTTGACCCAAATTATAGCTTATGGGGGGAACCCATAACCTATACAACACGTTTCATTCACAAAATCCATGGCTTAGGTTGTAGCCTGAGCAAAATGCGATAAAAAGGGCCCTATTTGGTCCCAATAGCTAAAAATAGGCAGTTTTTAATTTTGGTGGATTAAGTGTGCCTTATATGACTACTTATCACTCATTTTTCCCTTCTCTCTCATATTATTTTTATTTTATATCTCCTCTTGATCATCACTATCTAAGCTCTTGTGCCTTTTTGGATCTCAATTAGCTCATTCTTGGCATGCTTGAGCTTTAATTATGACAAGGGATGCCCTACTGCTCTACAACTTATTTTGGTGGTTCACCTTTCTCTCTATAGTGCTCCTAACACTTGTTACTTACTCCTAGCTCCCTAAAAACCCATTTCACATATTCTTGTGCTCTACATATTATCTCTCATAGTTTGTAGCTTCTCCTTCACCTCCTCCATTACTAATGGCTCCTAGTTTGGACTCAACTCACATACAACTTGGTATTCCTCATTCATTGCTTCCTAGATTAGATTCATGTTTTTTAGAATGTATTCAAAATATTTTTGATCTTTATATGAGGTAAATTTTCTATGAAAAGTTAAATCCCTATTTCTTTACAGCAGTGTATTAGCTAGGTTTTCATTGTTTTGCTAATTTAGTTTATTTAGAGAATTCTCTAAGGTAGTTTCTAAAGATTTTGTATTTATATGTAGTTAGAACATATTTATTTATTTAAAATGTCTCCAATTACATTATATTCTTACTTATGAAACATCTCTCAATAAATAATATAATCCTAGTTGCTCAAAACGCTATATACATTTGCATAAACAATCTCCTCTTTGGTAAACTAGAAAGTTGCATTATTAGAAAACAATAGTGTTTAAAACAAAGAATTATCTTAGGATTATATTATTCATTATCTTTCACCCTTACTTGAAAATGTATTTTTTTCTCAAAATGTATTTCATTTGTCTTGAAAGTGCCTTTCTCTTAAGCTTATGTATCATTTGATAGTTCCTTAATTCAGCATTGTCATTTTCATAATGTATATGCAAGTATATTTCTTATTTCATCTACTCACTTTATTGTGTTTATACCCATTAGATATAACTACATCCTTTGTGTGCTTGATCATGCTAGCTCTAACCTAGTTTATGAGTCTTTTTATATCTTAGTGCAAGTCGGCAAACTAGAAAGCCTCTATAGATCACTAGTAGCCCATGGTGTCCTTGAGCCTTTTAGCCTTATAGGTTTTTGCTTAAGTACCTTGTGTACCCCTTTCCAAACCTTACTGGTTCCATTCAAATTTTTGGAGCTACAAAATGTATGAGGCAATTTGCCAATTTAGCATGGGTTTTGATGTCTTCATCTTTTTGATGTTTGCTAACCTCTTTGACATGACCTTCAATAAAATTAGGGTAGCTTCAAATAGATCACCTATGAAGGTGAATTATTTAATAAATTCAATAACCTCAATATTTTCATGGGACTCCTTAGCTACAACTTTCAATAGTAATTCAACAAGGCATGTTTTCTTGACCTCTATGGTACTCTCAATGAGATCAAGTTTCTTACCAGCTTCAAGTTCCTCAAGCTCATCAAGGATATTTGTGTACTAAATCCAATATTGGTCATTATTTTCCATTAGTACATATTTCTCTACCTTATTGTGTACTTGACCTTCCATTTTACAAATCTCTTCAAGTTCCTCAAATAGCTCAATCTGCTGCAACTAGTCATCTTGGTTCTCTCTCTTCAAGAAACACAAACTCTTCAATCTCATCCATTTTATCATGTTCATGCATGTCATAGACATCATATACTACATCATGATGTTTATAAATACATGTTTTTTAAATATTGACTTTTCATTATTCCTCCACAAACTCATCTTGCTCTCCTTCAAGGACTAAACTCTCAAGGCTTTCGTATTCATTAAACATGTCTTGATAGGTCTACCACATACCTTGATCAAGTTCTTTATGAAAAATTACAAGTTTGTTTATATACTCTCTTTCTTGGTTCAAGAAAAATGCATTATACTTATTCTCACCAAGTGAATTCCCTATGATGAATTCTTCTTTTCCATCACTTGAAACATCTTGGTCTATTGCATATTGAGCTTTTTTTCCTTGTTGGCATCCCATAAAATGGGTTCTCCTTCATAAGGGGATGAGGTGAGAGGGTGGTTGGTTCATGGCATACAGAGAGAGAGTATGAGGTGAAATTAATGGCTCATGAATGGGCATAGGGATGAAAATAAAAACTTGAAAGAATTCTTGAAGGGAGAGAAGGTTCTATTGGGTTATGGACATGTTATTTCCTTGATCAACCAGCTTATGATCCTCATTATCTTCTTGAGACCCTTCCACACGTACAAATTCAAATTCCACTTCCTCAAATAAGGCCTCTTTTTCATGTTGAAACTCTTATTATATGGGCTTTCAATATGGATAAGACATAGGTTTTTCAAAGGCAGGCAATGTGGTTTAACCATACACCAAATTTTCATTTTTATCACCACATACTTGATTCTAAGTTGGAACCTTGAGGCTAATATGATATTTTGGAGATTTAATGGGATCTTCATGAGGATGAGAGACATGATAGGACTAACATGGAACATAGGAAGACACTTGAGGATGGGAGAGATAGACTTTCTCAAACAAATTTTCACTTTTCCAATAGCCTTCATAAGGCTCTTTATCAACTAAAAGCTGCCTCTTAACCTCTTGATTCTCCCACATTTCAAGTCTATCAATTCACCATTGAATTTAACATATAATATCATGAAATTATTCATTTATTATATAATTTTATTCTTCCTCAACCAATCTCCACTTACTCAAAAGGAAATGAATTGCCTTTATCATCTTCTCTATAGAATGACTAGGCATCACAACAAGTTCTTGATCCCATTTCTTCATCAACCTTTTTGATTCTTAAAATTTAGGCATGAGTGATAGAAGGTACTTGTATTGAGGTGTAATTTTAGTATGGGGAGGATAGGATATTTGATATTAAACTTGAGAAGTTTGTATAGGATTTTGATAGGATGGATAAGGTTGTGGGGGAAGAAAATTTTCATGAATCTGCCTCTTCAGAGCTTGGATTTCTTCTTAGAGAAGTTTCATCTTAAGAGATTGGTTTTCTTCTTTGAGATCTTATATCTTATCTCCTTGATAGCCTTCTTCATAAGCTTCTTCATAATACTCTTGAACAACTTCATGACAATATGGTGGATAACAACTTTGATAGGGTTGTATGTAGTAATAATTCTCAACATATCCAACCATATTAACCTCATTAGTCAAATGAAACATAATAATTTAAAAAAATATTTTGAACAAGTACCTAGATATTCTTAACAACTAGATGATGCATTCAGAGTCACCATTGGTGTTTGCTTACATGCTTCCAAAAGCTGATAGTAAGAAGAACACACCAATAATTCTTATACTATTTTTGACCTTGGTCTCATCGAGCATTCTAGAATTATTGTAGCCAAATATTGAACCTTAGGAGAGGTTATTCAATCCTCTACCATATTTTTTCAACATGGGATTACCTCTAGGACTATGGGTTTCCTATAACAGAGGTAAACCTTTAGGTTTAAGGGCTAGCTCCCTGGATTTGTCTCTTAAGCTCACACACTACACTAGGCCAATAACTTGGGGGTGAAAATGGAAGAATGAAATAGAATGTAAACCTCTACTAGTGAAGTGATACACCAATATATTATTCCACAAATACACTTGCATATACACTAAGAGAAAGCTACTAAACTAACCTCAACTCTTTGACCTTTTATTATAAGTATTTTTTATAGAGGTAGATTGTTATGCATAACTAGAGGTGGGTGAAAATAAGGTCTGATATAAGACACTACTATCTCCTCTCATACTTAAAGTACATATTAACAAATAATACACTTTATAAGACCTGATAAAAGAGATGTCACTCACACAATGCATACAATGGTAGAATGAAAGCAAGGATAAAAAATCTTCATCACTTGTTAATCAAATATAGCACTTAAAATACCTAGGCAAGATGTAAAAATAATAAATCAACTTCATAAATTTATTCAAAGGACAAAACAAGGTGAAAAACTAGTAGGGATTCACCATACTAGGTGTGTCCTTGATATAATTACAAAAAATGCATGCATTTATAGAGAAAAGAATAAGAGAGAAGAAGAGAAGTATAAGGCTCACAAGTCCATGTATTATTCTATGGAAACTAGTTATAAAGAAATCAAATAAGATGTAAAAGAGGTCAATAAATCCTCTTGGACAAGTGTCCATAACAAGTATGACATCTTCCCTTAATCTGACATAGATACTCTTCACCTTCCTCTTTGAGACTATCTTGATGATGATGGCTCCAATTGATTGTCCCTAACTAACATATGGATATTTGACACATTTTCACTATCATGAAAAGGTGATAATAAGTTTGTAACATCCCCCATACACCTCCCTAATTGATAGCTTATTTATTAACACTTGTGTTCATTATTTAGCAGTCACTCATTATCCTTCCTTAGCCTATCTTCACACTTGAATCTAAGTGACCTATAGTTGCTCATGGAAACATGTTGTAGAGGTGTTAATACATATATTTAAAACATCCTTATCCTTTGGTCTATCAAATAGACCTCCAAATCTTCATTGTCACACTTCTCACTCATACTTAGTTAATCATGTCCATTCTCACGGTGCTAACTTAGATTACTTATAATGATTGGTCTAGAAAATATTTTTTCATGCTTTACAATAGTGTTAAATGGATATGATAGGTTGTTAAAATTCTCTAATCTCCTCATACAATTATTTTCATCAATCAATCCCCTTTTGCACCTATATAATCACGAAATTCCTACAAGAAACAAAAAAATGTATGTTTGTACAAGTGACTATACAACAAAACATGATGGTGATGAACCTGAGTGGGTGATGATCATGTCTAAATCATTTTTCCTAATCATTTTATCACCTTTGAATGCAAATTACAATCACCATCGGGTCTAAATAAAGGTTTTAGGAGGGTTTCTAGTGGTTTTGATTATTAACAGTTGTTCATAAAAACTAGACATTAAAACTTCAAACCAATTACACTAAGTTTAATATAGAGACCCCCTTCAACTATCACCAACTCATTTTATTCTCATTTATTCCCTTCATATAGATGTGAGTGAATGAGTTTGGCCTAATGAGCTTTTCTATGCAATTTGAGTACCCCTGAGAGAAGTTTGGGTCAAAATAACTAGCCTATAGTTTTTCTCTACAAACTAATAGGTATAACATGTCTTCAAATTTCCCCTAAATGTTCTTAAAGTTATTAGGAATTTCATGTGCTCATTTTAATGGATTTGGAAGTCATTAGGGTATAGGCCTAGTTCTAGGCCTAAAGACCTAGACTAAGTATGATTGTATATTTTAACACTCTAGAAGTCTCCAATAGCTATAGCAGTATACTCTATGATTTTTAACCTTCATAATAAATTTAAAAACATCCCAAGGCCATTCCAATATTCTCCTTTCATCCTTTTAATTTTCATATACTAACATGTAGGCTTTATTGTTAGTAGAGTGTTATCTGTTTATGATAGAATAGAGAGTATCTCCTTTGCATGTTTGACTAAATTGAAAGCATGTACGGATTTTTTGGGTCATTTTGACCCTTTATATCAAGTATAAAGGCTTGTATCACACCCCTAAAAACCTCAACACAACAAATTCTCAAATTGGCTACTAGTGACAGTGACTGTGTGTAGGGTCTAGATAGGTTGAGTGTGGCATTTGAAAACCAATTATTTGATTTTCTCCTTGCCTATGAATATCACCTATAAATGTGTCATTACCAATGAGGGTGTATTCAATCTATTATATAATACTTCTTCCAACCTTATAAACATGTATCTCACATGAGCTAGACATAATCTATAATATGAGTCTGCTTGTGTCACCTGTAGGTGATCATTAACGAAGGAATTTGACATTTTCCTATAGGCGATCATCCTATCTAAGTATTTTAATTTCATGTGTTGGTTTCCTTTGAAGAATTGGATGTCATTTATTACTTGTAAAAAACATCTCTACCTATATTCAAGATTGAATTTCTCTCTATCTTAGATTGGTCTATATATTTCATTCAAACTATAGATGTACATTCCAAGGAAGTTGTAGGACCTATAGGTGGTCATATACATTAATGTTATTACATCCTTGTTTTTCTCCTTAGGTCACTATTATTGTTTCATACTTTAATATACTCAATTAATTCCTAAGATTCATGATCTTATATCTACATCATCCATGCATCAGAATTTTTCAAGTTATAGGCTTCTTTGGGCTGAAAACACTATGTATCACTAAATACCTATAGTGAACACTTGACTAACTAGGAAGTCACTCAATTTTCCTTTATTATTTATTTGACCACTTCCCCTAATACTAATAAATTACTTCTAGGATTAGGCCACTAGCATGAATAACTAAATCCACTCAGTCCTCAATAAACTTCACCAACAGAGCTTAAAATGTGATGCAAGATCCGTTACTTGAGAAATTAAGGTGAATGTTCCCTTTGCAAAAATTTCTCAACTTTGCACATGCATACATTATTTTGGGGGTCTTATAACCAGTCTATGAACTTTGAGTGACTTGAGAATCACATCCAAGTCTTTATATTGAATATCACCTATGCCTTGGGTTTTGAATAACCTTCCTTGTTCCATAGATGATTGCATATGACTGTAGATCACTGTGTATTGAGAAGTTCTAATTAGTATTTATTCATATTTGGATAAACCTCTCTCAATAAATTTAAAAATCCCTAAATACAAGTATGTCATAGATAAACTAGCTTCCATTTTGTTGATATCTTGAACACAAGTTCATCACCTTGATCTTAAAGCCATTTCATAGAAAACAAAACTTTGTAACTGAAAACAACAATCTACAAACCTCAATGGTGCTCATTTCTCACATAGTGATATGTTATTTCATATATCGTTATGTTCACATGTGTAAATTAGGTTCAAAACATCATGAAAAGGAAGGAAATGTTTTTCCAAAACACACATAACACCTAGAAGCATCAGATCATGCAAACCAATGAGAAAACCTGCGAGTGTTTAGAATGTGAAGATAATTTTGAGTCATTAACATTCCTATATATGGGTCATGAAGTAAAATCAATTAATTTTTAATATATTTCCTTGGAATTTAAACTCACACAAACTACTTTAATCCCTTGAATGTATTCTTCTCAACTCTATCTCTCTAATCTGTATAGAAGGACAATTAGTTGGTCTTGTTTGATTTGCACAAGAGAGTGATGAAATAGGTGAAATAGTTTTTCTCAATTTGGGGAATTTTATATCAATTTGAATGTGGATTTGAGTTTTATGGAGATAAAGGGTCACTCTGAATTATCCACATGTATTAGGATGATTGTATAGTCTGTACAAACTCAAAAACTCTCACTTTTCAACTATCTTATTGTTTTAAACATGAAACCCTATAAGATTTTAGTTATAAAATATTCACCTAATACATTTTATATTTAATGACACTCTAGAATACTTGTCTTAATAAGGAAACCATACAATTCATTAAATGACCCAAAATATAGTCTAGGATGACATAAGGACAACTTAGACAAATGTGACTAATATCAAGACATATTATTTGACCTATTTTAAGACCATGGTAGACATTTATCAACCTAGGGGCCCTATGAAAGTTTGAAATTACATGTGGGGTTGACTTATTTGACCAAGGGGTCAAATCAATCAACAATATACTCATGAGATTCTAGAATGGAAGTGGGACACTATTTCTATGGATTTTATTATAGGTTTTCCTACCTTTACTTATCATTATTATTTGAGCATGGTCATAGTAGATAAGTTGATAAAATTAGATCACTTTTCTCCCATGAAGATCACTTACAATTCCATTTCAATGGTAAAATTATTTCTGGATGATGTTGTTAGATTGCACTAAATTCCCTATAAGATTATTTTAGATCAAGATCTGGTATATACTTATCAATTTTGATCTTGTTTATAGAAGGCATTGGGCACTCACATCAATTTTAATACTTTTTACCATCTCGAGATTGATGTATAGATTGAGAGAGTAAATTAGGTCTTGGAATACATGTTGCACATGTATGTTATGGACCAACAATCCCATTAGGAAGACTTTTTACATCTTGTTGAATTTACTTACAATAATAGCTATCATAGTTCAATTAATATGGCTCCTTTTTAGGCATTGTATGGTCAAACCTATAGAACCCCACTGATTTGGGACCAATTTGAGGATAGTGTCATGCTTAAACCTGTCATGTTAGAAGACATGGAGTGACAAGTAATTAAGATATAGTAACACTTGGAGACTACTTGGGATCAACAAAATAAGTATGATGATGCAAAAATAATGGATTAACATTTTAATGTTTATGATAAATTTTTATTGATGGTGAGATGAAACAATATCTAGATCCATTATGGAAAAGGATATAACTTGGAAGCTCATTTTTTTGGACCCTTTAAAAGTCTTGGAGACCATTGGTCTTGTAGCTTATAGATTGGTCATTCCACCTAGAATATATGATGTTTAAAATGTATTTCTTTTCTTTGTTTTGCATTAGTATGTTGCTGGCATTGACCATGTATTAGATTAGATGACCTTTTAGGTCGATATTGATAGGGATATGACTTTGGATCCCGTCAGTATTTTAGCCCACATGACACTGACACTTCAAAGTAGTGACCTGGATCAAGTCAATGTCAAATGGGATAAATATGATGAATGAACAACTACTTAGGAAGATATTTCACCTTAGAGGGCTTTGTATCCTCACCTCTTTCAGTGATTTCTAGGTAGAAGTATGCATAATAGGAGGGGGATATAAGGCCCCATTTTGCATAGTGCTTATCTTTAATAAAGATGACTATATAATTATGACTTAAATGTTTTGATTATTAAATTATGTTATTAAGTCACTTTTCACCAAGGTGTTCAAGGAATTATGAAGGATTTTTATGTGTTGAAAACCATGACAAAGACCTATTATCAATAATGTTTTGGAATTCTTATGAAATTATGATGCTTATATTTCCTTATGCATGTATATTTATGAAATTTGATTATGTCTCTAAGATATATTGACTTAAATCATGTTGAACCATTACTTCTAAGATTATTAAATGTAATTATTATCACCTGGATTTTAACCCTTTGATAAGATGGATAATCTCTCCTCATCCAAATTGGAATCACCTCTAGGCTTGTGTGTAGCCTAAGGATGAGGTGAATCTCTAGATAGAGCTAACTCCCTTGTTGTACCACTTTAAATCATAACTACAACTAAACTTAGGGGGTGAAAATGGAGAAAGATAATTGAAATAAAACTAATATAAGGGGGGTGATGCACAAAATAACATTATTACATCCAACCATATGCATATTACACTTGAAATTAAAAGATAAATTGAACATACACTTCTCCAATCTTCATCTTCTCACATCAATGTTACATTGCAAGGTTATAGATTAATGTAAAAATTTAAGAGGACTAGAAAAGAGGCCTATGAGGGAACTAATGAGTAATATAACTCACTAAATCTTTTAAATTTCCTATAACACTTCACATGCACTGCAGTAAGAATCTTTCCAACTCCAAATAGATGATAGAATGAAATAACATGCTAAGGAATCCATAGTCTTCACTTATGCAAAATCAAAAATTAAAAATTAAAACATTAAGAAAATTCATAAAGGAGGTAAAAATTAGTAGTATTATTGATAAAAATGTATAAATTTTATTATGGATTCTCCATACTTAAGTGGAGCATCCCATACAATGCCAAAATGGCTAGTTCTTATAGAACTTGAGAGAGAGAAAAGAAGAGAGAATTCCAAAGGTCACAAGGACAATTGTAAAGCTGATAAAAGGAGTTAATTGTGCATGTGGATATGATATGGGATGAACCATACAAGGCCAAGAAGTACAAATGTCAATCCAAGTCATCAAACTCTTACAAAATGGCATAAAACTCATCTTGGCTTAGAAAAACTGCCTTCATGATTAGCCCTATTTTAATGCCTTAAAATTGATTGGGACCAGGTGTGATGATTAGTATGAAGTTTAAGTACATAAATAATTCCTTTCCATGTATTTTTTTAGGCCTAGTCACCTAGAATCACCTAGAAATGAGCAATCATCATCTGTAGTTGAGAAAACTCTTCTTTCATACACCCTGCACACTTAGATTCCAAATTGGAATAATTTTCTCATGAAAATACACGAGAATAATTTTATTACACATTTAAATACCATACATGTCCTTTTAATCATTAGTTACACCTTAAAATGAGTTCACTTGAAGTTTTCCACCCTTCTCACTAGCTTGTCCAATAGGCTAATTTTGACTAGCTAAAATGAGAGCTATTTTTTGAACCCTTAGGTGTTTTTTTGAAGAATTAAATTAATATTTATTGTTATTACAAGTATATATATTCCCCCTAATGTTTTTTTCATGTTAAAACTCCTCTTGTGTCCTGCACAACATAAAAAATGGTCAAAATAGCCTATTTTCACCCCATCTATACAAGTTCATACAGCTAGTTGGCATGAGAGGGAGATATAGTGAGTCATCCACAAGTTATAATAGGTTTCATGACAAAAATATGCCATTATATAATATTTATATCTCTATTTCTATCATCGGGTCTTTACAAGGGTATAATAAGGGTTTTGTGCCTATTTGCCCTCTTAAGCTTCATTTATAAAATTGTAACATCCAAATTGCATACCAATTCCACAAATTTGATGTTAAATGACATTATTAACTTCCCCAAACTCCTTTGTCTCCCATGTATATCCTTCAGGAATATATGAGCATTTGAAGTTGCCTATTTAGGCTTGTTTTCCTTTTTCTTGTAGGTCTAAGTTAGATTTTGAGCCAAAAATGGATTTTTAGGGCTTATCTTGAAATTTAAAAGCTTTAAAACACATATGGTGACCTCATTAATGTATTATAATAGGTTTAAAATCATTTATATGTTTAAAATTATGAATGACCTCCTCTTTGGGCATTAGGCCTAATCCTTGCCTAGTAGGCTTACTTGCACTCTTGAGCTCAGAATGACTTTTGATGGATTTATTTAACTCTTAGTAACTAAAAAATATTTTAATAATCCCATACACATTTTCTGATGGTCTATAAATATCTCCAATAATTAGAAATGACGATGACCTATTGTTTGGGTCCTAGGCCAAAACCCTACCTTTAGGCCTACTTGCAAACCTATCAACCCAGACTCTCTTGATTGGTTCCATCCTTCAATGAGATGTTAATAAATTTTTTTTAATATCATTTAAACCATATTACACCTTCCAAAAAGGTTCTCCTAGCTTCTATATCATCATTTACACCCCACTCACCAAAACCTATTAATCTTGCATAAGGGGAAAGTACCCCCTATCTAAGACAAAATAGGGGGTACTTCCCCTTTTTTTCTAGGAAAAAAAAGAATTGGATGAGAATTTATATATTTTAATTACCATATGGACAAAATTTCATCTCATGTTCATATGTATAGACCCTTCAAAAGATGAAAAAACCAAAATAGACCCTGTGAAACAAACTATATGTAGGGGTTTCCATAAGGACTATAAATACATTGTTTAAGCCACTTATTTAATTGATAGACCACTGTGAGAGTATAATTAAGTTTAATTAAAATAATTAATGATATTTTATCTCTTAAAACTCACTTTAACCTTCATGTTTTCACTTCACAACCTAACTGGGACAAGATTAGGTTTCCTTTTTTATTGTGTTTCTTGCTCCTTAGGGTATACATGTAGGTACATTTATAGATTTTTGTACCTTTAACACATTATTATATCCCTCCTTGTACTATTTAAAGGCTAATTTATCAATTATCACTATGTTCATGTCATCTTCTCATCAAGAACACACTCCTTTCCACTCACTGCCTATTGACTGAGAAACCCTACACTTTGACCCTATTGTAAGTGTATTTGCTTCTTGAAACTTGAGAATGATGTTTTAAAACCTAATTTAAACCCTGTGAAGGTCATTTTTTACATATATGGGCTATAATTTACCTATTAATGTCTTAAGGCACCAATTAGGCATTAGTTTTAGGGTCATTGGTCTAACTGGATACCATACCCTTAAGACCTTGCTTGTAGGTACATCTTGTAGTATTTGGACCTTGATAAAATGCTTGGAATTATGTTTTAGGTTTCCAATTATTATATATTAATGGCCTATATCAAATTTCTCAATTTTATTAGCTTTTCTCCATCATTTTGAACCACTAACCTGCTCATTGTCTACCCAGCTATATGTGTTAATGCAGGCCTATGAGGGGACACTTGTAGGTGTCCATGGAGTTTGGAAAACTATCATCAACCTATTAATCATGATTTTTATGCCATTTTTTTCACATTATAACCAAATTTTATGCATTAAATAATTTAGGATACCAATAATCACTCAAACATCCAAATCTTGAAGAGATAAATGCAAAAATTTAGTGCTTTTTAGGGTGACTTTAAGGCCTCAAAAAACCAACCTCCATTAGCTCTATGCCATTATAAATGTTCATAGTATTTTTAATTGTTATATAATAAAATATGGAAAAAAATTGAGTAATGAAGTACATTTTAAACCCTTTCACAAAACACTAGGGAGCTTTGTTTTGTAATTTTAGGGACAACTTCCCATAATATAATCCTTTGAGATTTTAAAGTGATCTCAACTATAATTTGCAAAATTGACACATTAAAACATATATATTATGATAAAACTCATTATATTACCTCAAATAGGTTTTCATATCATTATTCAATGCTCTAAAATGAACTATTGTACCTCTGTCAAGGCTGCCTGTAGGTGGTAATGGAGTCATACATGCAGTGAATGAGTTTAGGTAGGCAGTGAAGATGAGTTTGATCCTATGACAAACTTCATACCCTTAAAAACACTCAAATTGTATATTATGATATTAAAATCTTTATTCAAACCTACATATCACATTTCCATGTTTGAAAACTCTTCAATCACCTATGTATGCATATTCACGATAGACTATGTGAGGATGTTGCTCATGACTGCACAGTCCTTCTTCTTTACATCAATTAAATCTTGATTAAATACTTAAATATATTAAGAGAAAAACAAAGGATTAAAATCCTTAATATAACTCTATTAACATGACATACAAGTTTCATACACATGCTTTACCATGGTTGCAAGTAAACAACAAGCAAAGTTGATTGTATGGTGTTCATAACTGCATCCTCATATAACATTACCTTGAAAAATCAGATTTAAAGGTTAATGTGGAATAAATAACACTTTTAAAAAAAATAAATGAAATTAACACAACTTTATGAATCCATGGACAAGCACAAAGTTCCTAAAACTGGTGAAAACTGCCCATTGCACTCAAAAGAGACTAGTCTAGAAAGTTGAGGTTATTGGCTCATCCAAACACAAAAAAAATTGAAAAAAATAATTAGTACCATTATATAAAGAATTAAAAATAATATAGGAGAAACATCAATATCTATATTATATATAATCCCCCAAACTAGAGCAAAACCCATAGGGTGCATGAAACAACTAGCAGATTTACACAATCAGCTTCATGAGGATGGTTCATGAAGCATGGACCACCATTATTTAAAATTATTATATGTAAATTTATTTATGTGAGTTTACTTTAACCTCCCCAAATAATTTTTTTTGAAATATCTTGAGTTGTCCATACCAAGAAAAATTCAAAAAGTCACTTTTGTTTGCCAAGAAGGGTGAAAAGAGAGATGAATGGTTTTGAGCAATATATGACACTTCTAAATCAAAAAAAGTTCTTAATTGAGCATGGATAAGCTTAATATTCACTTTATAACCATTTTCCATGTGGCACACTTCTCAAAGAGGTCGTATAAGTGCTAAACTCATCTTTTCCTTCAAGAAAACTACCTTCTCTTCTACATAACCTGCCATATTTAAAAAAAATTAGTTAATTAAGATTTATAGGGAAACATGGTGCTTGAATCATCTTTTTACAACTTCACATTCTCAATAAACCCATATAAAGCATTAAATACACCTTTTTGACCCCTAAAATAACTCAAAAATACATGTTGGCTAAAGAAATTTATGACCAAGGCTAATATAATATCAATTAATATTAATTAATATTTAATACACCCCATGACACTCATATTACACCCCCTATAGACCTATAAATTTAATTTTTTACCTATAGGTACCCTAATTTAACTAAAAAATCAAATTTGGTCAACAAATTGGTGACTCATAGGGGTAGTATGCCTACTATACTAACTAGACTAGTAGCCTTATCAGTCTATTAGTATTAGGATAAAATAAAATATAGATTTATCCTTAAATCACATACAATATAACTTATGAAATGAATCAATCAAACATGCATAAAATAATCATAAGCATGCACAAAATAAGAGACACCAGATTTAACATTGTTCACCCAAGATGGGATACATCCACCAAACTTGTCTAGTATATTATTTCCAGCAATACAGGGGAGAAACAAATCCTACAACAAACCATGTTACATACCTCTACCTCTTTCTTCCTCCTCACTATGTGCAATATGTTTCATCTTTCATCTTAGCCATGTAACAATATATTTTAAGGCAAAAAACACTTAAATATAACCTCTACCCTAAGATCTAAAAACCTTTAATCAATGGCCCAGATACCTATAGGTGCCCTAATTTGACTAAAAAGTCAAATTTGATCAACAAATTGGTGACTCATATGGGTAGTATGCATGTTATACTAACTAGACCAATAGCCTTATTAGTCCATTAGTGCTAAGATAAAATAAAATATAGATTTATCCCCAAATTGCATACAGGAGAAATTATGAAATGAATCAATCAAACATACAAAAAATAATCATAAATATTTAAAAAATAAGAAACACCAAATTTAAAGTGGTTCATCCATTATGGGATACATCCACCAAACTTGTCTAGTATATTATTTCCAACAATACAAGGGAGAAACAAATACTAGAACAAACCCTGTTACACCTCTCTACCTCTTTCTGCCTCCTCTTTATGTGTAATATGTTTCATATTTCATCTCAGCCATGTAACAATATATTTTAGGGCAAAAACAACCTAAACATAACCTCTACCATTAGATATATAAACCTTTAATCAATGGCCTAAATACCTATATGTGCCCTAATTTGACTAAAAAGTCAAATTTGGGCAACAAATTGGTGAGTCATAGGGGTAGTATGCCTACTATACTAACTAGACCAATAGCTTTATCAATCCATTGGTGTTAGGATAAAATAAAATATAGATTTATCCCAAATTTTCATATAAGAGAAACTATGAAACAAATCAATCAAACATACAAAAAATAATCATAAACATGCACAAAATAAGAGATTAGATTTAACGTGGTTCACCCAAGATGGGCTATATCCACCAAACTTATCTAGTATATTTTTTCCCAAAAATACAAGGGAGAAATAAATCTTGGAACAAACCCTGTTACACCTATCTACCTCTTTCTACCTCCTCTTTATGTTCAATATGTTTCATCTTTCATCTTAGCCATGTAACAATATATTCTAGGGAGAAAAACACTTAAACATAACCTCTATCATCAGATCTTGAAAATTTTAATTAATGGCCCTTGCAACCTCTCATGTCATCACAGATACAAAGAATGAGATCCAAAATGTATCTAAAAATAACATCATATTTTTAACCTCTAGTCCTAGAAGACAATCAAGCTCCACACCTAAAAATATCCCACTTGGAGACTGATTGTAGCAACTCCACCGTTACTACATCCATTGTACTATCTGGACCTACACAAGTTTATTAATTTAATTAGCATCCATGAAAATCAATTAAAGATAAAAAAATATTCAACTTCTCTCTTGTAACCACCTTGGTCATCATATCTACAATATTTTTATTGGTATGTATCTTCTCCAATTTTAGTTGCTCTTCCTCTATCACTGAACAAATGAAATGATACCGCAATTGAATATGTTTTATTTTGGAGTGAAAATTTGAGTTTTTGAATAGATGGATTGCACTCTGACTACCACTATATAGAGTACATATTTCTTGACTATATCCCAATTCTTCCATCACCCTCTATAACCAAATTATTTCCTTGCTTATGTAGTAGAAACACACTCAGCCTCTATGGTTGAAAGTGCCAAAACCTTTTGTAATCATGATACCCAACTAAATATTATACCACCTACTATAAACACATACCCTATAGTGCTTCTTCTACCATCCAAGTCACCTAAAATATCTGAGTCAACATATCCCTATAATGTCACATATGATCCACCATAGCTTAACACTGTATCTATGGTCCCTCTTAAGTAATGAAAGATCCCTTTTACTGCCTTCTAATGTTTCTTTCTTGGATCACTCATGAACCTATTCACCACTCCCACTAAATGTGCAATGTCTCACCTCATATACATCATTGCATGCATTAAACTACCAACTGTTGATAAGTATGGAATTTTAGACATTAGGTTCTTTTCTTCTTGTGTTTTAGGACATTGTTCCTTTGTTAATTTAAAGTGTGCAACCAAAGGTGTTCCAACTGATTTTGCATCCTGCATATTAAATATTTCCAACACTTTTCTAATGTACTCTCCCTATGATAATTCTACCTTCTTATTCTTTCTATCTCTAGTTATCCTCATACCAATGATCTATTTAGTTGCACCTAGATCCTTCATACAAAAGCTACCACTTAACTATTTCTTGAGTACATTAATATTATGCATGTTGGAACTAGCTATAAGCATATCATCTACATATAAAAACAAAATAATATAGTTTCCATTTTCAAAACTTTTAAAATATGCACAATGGTCTAAATGACATTTACAATAGCCCTATTCTATCATAAAACTATCAAATTTCAAATACCACTATCTTGGAGCTTGTTCTAGACAATACAAACTCTTCTTCAACCTGTACACCATTTTATCCTTATCTTTGATTTCATATCCCTATGGTTACTCCATATATATTTCCTCCTCCAAGTCACCATGAACAAATACAGTCTTCACATTTAACTGTTCAAGGTGTAAATCTTCTACTACTACCAAACTTCAAATAACTCTTATAGAAGTCATTTTAACTACTGGAGAAAATATTTCATCAAAGTATATACCTTTATTTTGTGCAAAACCTTTAACCACCATGCTGGCCTTGAATTTTTTTTAACCTTTATTATCCTCCTTTATCTTGTATACCCACTTATTCTACACTTCCTTCTTTCCTTTGGAAAGCTCCACCAAATCCCATGTCTGGTTTTCCATCAGAGCATCATACTCCTCATCTATAGCTTGCTCCCACTTATCCTTGGCATCAATTTGCACTACTTCTTCATAGTTTTTTGGATCACCACCATTAGTAAGTAATAAATAATATAAAGGAGAAAAATGATCAGGTGGTTTACTTACTCTTATAAATATTCTAACAGGGGTTTGAGGTACCTATTTATGTTGCACATTTTGATCAAGAACTTTTGGGACATGCTTTTCTATAATGTCTTCTAATACTATATATTCTCTTTTGGATTCTTCTTGCTTCTTTTCCTACAGCTAGTCCCTATACATGACATTTTCATGGAACACAACATCTCTAATCCTGATTATTTTCTTATCTTCTAGATTCTACAACCAAAATCCATAGTCATCAGTTCTATAACCAATAAATGTGCATTTCTAAGACTTAGATTTTAACTTATTCCTATGATCTTTGTTAATATAAGAAAATGTCTTAGAACCAAAAACTCTAAGAAAAGAATAATCGACCTTCTTTCGAATCCGTGCCTTCTCTAGTATTCCAGCATTTAAAGCACTCAAAGGTCCTCTATTTATTAGATATACTATTGTAGTTACAACATCTGCCCAAAATTGTAAAGGCAAACTTGCATGCATTCTCTTGCATCTGGCACACTCCATAATAATTCTATTCATTATTTTTGACACACCATTCTATTATTGTGTTCCTAGAATTATTTTTTATCTATGAATTCCCCTTTCTAAATAGTAATTGTTAAAATCATTACTACAATACTCACATCTATTATCTGATCTGAGACATTTTATTTTTAAACCTATTTTATTTTGAACTAAAGCTTTCCATTACTTGAATGTATCAAAAACATCAGACTTCATTTTTATATAGTATAACCAAACCATCCTAGTTTTATCATCAATAAATTTAATATAATAATTTGAAACCATCAAGTGAAGATACCTGATTTGGTCCCCATACATTTGTATGCACAAGCTCTAACTTCTACTCCTTCCTAGTTGGTCTAACCTTGAGAAACCTCACATTTTTTTCTTTCCCATATACATAGTGCTCACAAAAGTCTAGATCTAGTTCTTTCAAACCTAGTAGTTTATATTTTGCATGTAAGGTCTTCATTCCCTTTTCACTCATGTGGCCAAGTCTATAATGCCACAAAGCTGCATCTTTACATATAGTAACTATAGCATAAGATGAATTAACATTATCTATAGACAACTATAAAGTGCCTACTTTCTTATCTTTTACAACCACCATAGAACCCTTTGTAACCTTCCATGATTCAACTGTAAATGTGACCATACAACCCTCACTATTTAGTTGTCCTATAGAGATCAAATTTCTCCTCAAGCTTGAAACATGCCTGACATCCTTTAGCACCCAAGTGTTTTCGTTCTATAGTTTTACCTAAACACTTCCTTTTCCAATAATACTATAGGTTTCATAATCACCAAGGTAAACATTTTTATAATTACCTTGAACATAATCTATAAAATAATGTCTATGAGGGGTCGCATGAAAAGAAGCACCTAAATTTAAAACCCAAGATTTAGTAATATTATCCAAAGAAAGTATAAGAGCATCTTGTATTACATCACCTACTATATTTTCTTCTCTTTTACCTTCTTATTGGTCCTTATCTGATTTATCCTTTTGAAACCAGCACTCTTTCTTTGTGTGTCCTAGATTGCCATAGATCCAACATTCCATCTTGCCTCTTGATTTGGATCTTGTACCCCCTTTGATTTTCCATGGTTTCCTCTTTCGCTAATCTTATACCTTCCTCTATTCTCCATTGTTAATGAATTTATACATATGGATGTTTTACTTGTGCTTTTCCTTCACATTTCCTTGCTTACGATAACACCCACCACATCTTCAAATTTTAGTTTAGCATTATTAGACATAGAGTTGCTTACTTCCATTACCAAGTTATTCTAGATTTTAGGCAAGGAACAAAGAATTAAAAAAGCCCTAACTCCACCATCAAATTCAATATTTATGGAATGTAACTGACTATTAACCATGTTAAAATCATTTAAATGATCTGGTATTGAACTATTTTTAGACATTTTCATATTAAATAATTTTTTCATCAAAAATATTTTATTTGAGGAAGAGGGTTGTTCATATAACTTGCCTAATGTGCTCATAAGACCTTATGTTGTCTTTTCTTGTGATATGGTGAATGATAAAAAATATGCAAGGCACAAATTTATGGTTCCAAGGGCTTTTTGATCCAATAGTTCCCAAGCTTCATTTGACATTATCAATGGTTTCTTGGCTTTCCCTCTCAATGACAAATATAGGTCCTTCTAGTAAAGTTAATCCTCCATCTACATCTTCCACAATCTAAAGTTATATCTATTTAACTTCTCCACCTTATATTTATTTTCATCTATCATAACTCCCAATAGAGGTCAAACCCTTTTCTTCTTGCAATTTAAAATTATGCAAACAAAACCTTTGCTCTGATACCACTTATTAGGATAAAATAAAACATAGATTTATCCCCAAATCACATATAAGAGAAACTATGAAATGAATAAATAAAACATACAAAAAATAATCATAAACATGCACAAAATAAGAGACAATAGATTTAACATGGTTCTCCCAAGATGGGCTACATCCATCAAACTTGTCCAGTATATTATTTTCAACAATACAAGGGAGAAATAAATCCTACAAAAAACCTTGTTACACCTCTCTACCTCTTTTTGCCTCCTCTCTATATGAAATATGTTTCATCTTTCATCTCATCCATCTAATAATACATTTTAGGGCAAAAACATCTAAACATAACCTCTACCATCAAATCTATAAACCTTTAATCAATGGCCCATATTGACTACAAAATTACAATTTTACACTATAATTTTAATAAAAATTTCAATTCAGGGCTGCTGCCCCTGAACCCCCTCTAGGGTGTATGGCCCTCAAAACCCTTGTTAAGGGGGCCATCCCCCCTAGAACCCAAAAGGGGGGTTCTCCCCTTATAACCCCCCATGCCATCATGGATACAAAGAATGGGTCTAAAACCTAGCTAAAAATAACATCAAATTTTTAACCTCTAATTCTAAAAGACAATCAAGCTCCACACCTAATAATTGGGCTTAGGAGTCATCTAAAGTTTAATAAAAACAAGGAACCCTTTAACCATTAACCAAAATAAGACAACTAATTACTACCTTAACCACACAAAGTAAATGACACACACAACAAAAAGAGTAAACACACATGTGCTCAAAGCACTTAAGGGAATCAAAAATTAACTATTATATATAACTAATAAATAAGCATACGTCCCTCCTATATCAAATGAAAATATTGAGAATATTCTTGCTTCATGACATGAAGGATTTAATGAGGCATATAGCCTTTTATCCTTTAACATTGATGCCTCCAATTTTTCACAATGTTTACCAACCTCATTGGCATGATGTTCAATGAGAACCAAGCAAATCCAAACAAGTTGACTAAGGAAATAAACTTCTCTTACATCCAAATAGACTAAAATTTATCATTTGGATCCTCCATTACAACTTTAAATGGTGATTCAAAAGGGCATACCTTCTTGTCTTCCATAGTGTTCTCAATAAGATTGGGCTTCTTCTTAGCTACAAGTTCTTCTAGCTCATTAAGGAGCTTTGAAAATTCTTCCCAATCTTGGCCATTGTCCTCCATGGAAGGCCCTTCCTTCACCTTTTCATAAACTTGGCCCTCAACTTGGAAAAGCTCTCTAAGTTCTTGAAATAACTCTTTTTGTAATTGCCAATCATCCTTGTCCTCTTTACCATCTAGTACCACTACCTCTTCAATCTTGAAATGATTATTTACAACCTCATGATCTAACATGGAATCTTCTTCATGTAGCTCTTTCTTTAAATCTTGGCCACATTCCTCATGGATACACATCCCCTAAAATATGGAGGCAAAATCTTGAGAATCATCCTTTTGTTCACCAAGGGAAGTCCATATGGTAATCTTTTCCTTATAATCACTCATGAGGTCTTCTTTATTATCCATGAATTGAGATGTATCCTCTTCACTTGCTTCTATCAAGATAGGCTCTTCTTCCAAGATTTATTCTTTGTCATAAGGAAAGAATTCTTCATTATCAACCAAACAAGAAGATTCAACACAATAACTCACCTCTTCTTTAGTACTTAGGACCTCTTGAGGGATTACAAATTATACCTCAATTATATTGATCTGATCTTGTTTGTCAAGGGTTGAAATATCTTCTATCTTCTCTTTAGTGATGCCAAGACTATGCATCTTTAAATATGGTGACTTATCCCAATAAGGCTGCCAGGAGTTGCATTTTCTTCAAACAATAGTTTTGAATTTTCCTCAACCAATTGCTCTTCTTTTAGTTCTTACACCACAGGTCCATCAAGGCAAAGGGTGATGGGATGAGGATAAGAGGAAGTAGTTGGTGGAGGTGGAACATAGGGATAAAAATAAAACTGGAAACTCTCTTGAAGGAGGGTATATGGGGTGTGTTTAGTCATAAAACCTTCCTTTGGGTCTAAACCTTCTATCACACCTTGACTTAGCAACTTCATCCTTGACTCCAACTCTTAAATTTCCTGGCTAGGTTCTCTTGGAAAAGTCTCTCTTGAAGGTCATAGGAATCATCATGAGAATAAATAATGTATGAGGGCTGACATGGAAAATAAGAAGCATCTTGAGGAAGGGTGGGAGGGACTTTCAAAGGATTAACTTCATTTTCCACCTCACACTCCTTAATAATGCTTCTATCTTCTTTATTTCCCCGTGATTCCACTATCTTACTCTAGCTTAGAATGTTAGGCTTAGAATTATTTTCTTGAAAAATGGTGGGATGGCTTTGTATAGGATTAGGCTCCTTCTCAACTTCACATTTTTCATCAAGACTCCTCTCTTTTTTCTTTCCCCATTACTCCACTATCTTACTCTAGCTTAGGGTGTTGGGATTGGAAGTCTCTTTTATAGGTCGTGGGGATGAAATATGAGAGGGCAATGAGGGATTGAATTCCACTTATTTTTATACTAATATTGACTATTGTATTTGTTTATTGGCCAACTTTATTATTATATTAAGGTTTGATTCAAACAAAAGGCTAGTCTTCTCAACTCTCTTCCACTTGACTTGGAAAAGGATGACTTTGGCAATTTTGAATAGGCTTATGAGTAGGAATCATAAATGACTGATAGAAAACTTGGGGAAGTGTATATGAAGGTTAATATACTTGGTAAGGCTATCTCTCATGAATTTTTAGCTTATCCTCTAAGGATGTAATTAAACCACTCACATTTATCATCTCATTTGTATGTCTTTGCCAATTGGCTCTTTCAATAGGTGTCCACTCTCTTTTAAATAAATCTAAGGAATATCTCACCTTATGAATGGAATGTCTAGGGATATCTTTACCACATCCTCTTAGAGTATCAAACTCCAACATGTACCTCTCATATCCCAAAAGTGTTTGATTTAAAATATATGGAGTTGAGGAGTGGTTAGGTTGACTAGGAGAAACAAGATATTGAGGAGGCTAGCTATAGGACTGATATAACTCATGACAAGGCTGAATATGATCATATTGGGGCTGAAAATAATGATATTTTAGCTAGTACACTTCATGAAATTTTTGATTAAGAACTTGCTCTTGTTGATAAAGAATAGCACAAGCTTGCAATGTCTCACCAACTTGTAAAGAACAAAACTCAAAACCAAAGACAGCCATGAAAACTAATGAAAAAAAGAAAACAAAGAAAATATCATTAAAAATATTTAAAAGTAAACCTAGGCTACTTGACCAATTGATGTATCTTTAGAGTTGCCATTGATGCTTGAATAGATGCTTCCAAAGGTTGATTGTTAAGAGACAATACCAAAAATCTCTCAACTTCTTCAACCAAGAGTCCCATTGGGCATGTTAAAAACTATTTTCACTTGGATTTTCACCATTTTAAGAAATTAAAAGTCTCTCCTCATCCAATTGGTACAATGGAAACACCTATAGGCTTGTGGGCAGCCTAAAGATGAGGTGAATCTCTAGATATGGCTAGCTCCCTTGATGTACCACTTTAGATCACAACTACAACTAAACTTGGGGGTGAAAAGGGAGAAGGATAATTTAAATAAAAATAATATAAGGGGAGTGATACACTAAGTAACATTATTACTTCCAACCATATGCATATTACACTTGAAATCAAAGTACAAACTAAACATACACTTATCAAATATATATCTTCTCACATCAATGTTAAATTGTGAGGTTATGGATGAAAGTGAAAAGCTAGGAGGACTAGATAAGAGGATCATGAGTACAATAATTAATATGCTAACTCACTAAATATTAGACATTTCCTAAAACACTTCACATGGCATGCAAGAAGAAACTTTTCAACTGCAAATAGATGATAGAATGAAATAAGATGCTAAGAAATCCATAGTCTTCACTTATACAAAATAAAGAATTCCAAATGAACACACTAATATAGTCATGGAGGAGGTAAAAATCAGTATTATTATTGATCAAAAGGTATATATTTGAGTAGGGCTTCACCATACTCAGGTGGAGCATCCCATACAATGCCAAAATGGCTAGTTCTTATAGAATTTAAGAGAGAGAAAATAAGAGAGAAGCCCAAAGGTCACAAGGACACTTGTCAAGATGATCCAAGGGGTTATCTATGAATTTTGAGAGGGAATTTAATGAACCATTAAATTATAAGAAGTATAAATGTCAATCCAAGTCATCAAACTCTTGCAAAATGGCATAAAACTCCTCTTAGCTAAAAAAAAAATACCTTCATGATTATCCCTATTTAAATGCCTTATAACTGATTATAACCAAGTTTTATAATTGGTATTAAGTTTAATGACATAAATCATTCCTCTCCATGTATTTTTTGGAGTCTTGGTCACCTGGAATCACTTGGAAATAAGCAATCATCATCTGTAGTCTAGAAAACTCTTCCTTCATGCACCCTACACACTTGGCCTCCAAATTGGCATCAATTTCTAATGAAAATACATGATAATAAGTGTATGAAACCATTAAATACCCTAAATTTACTTATAATAATCAAAGATACCTTAAAATGATCTCACTTAAAGTTTTCCACCCTTTTCACTAGCTTGTCCAATAGGCCAGTTTTGACTGGCTAAAATAAGAGCTATTGTTAGAACCCTTAGGATTTGTTTTGAATAATTAAATGAATATGGGGAGTTATTAAAATTATATATATTCCCCCCAAATTTTTTTTCATGTTCAAACTCCTCTTGAGGCCTACACAACACAAAAAATGGTCAAAAATAGCCTATTTCTCACCCCATCTGTACAAGTACATGCATCTAGTTAGAATGTGAGGGAGATTGAGTGAGTCTTCTACAAGTTCCAATATGTTTCATGATAAAATTATGCCATTATTTTATCTTTATATCTCCATTTCCATCATTGGGTCTCTGTAAGGGTTTAACAAGGGTTTTAGACCTGTTTTCCATCTTAAGCTTCATTCATAAAAGTCTAACATCTAATTTTTAGAATAGTTACTCAAATTTTATTTTAAAGGACCTAATTAACTTCCCTAAACTCCTTTGGATCCCATTCAAATCCTCCAGGAAGATATGAGCATTTAAAGTTGCCTATTCGAGCTTATTTTCCTCTTTCTTGCAGGTTTGAGTTAGATTTTGAGCCAAAAATGGATTTTTAGGGCTTCTCTTGAAATTTAAAACCTTTAACACACATTTTGTGACTGAAATAATGTATTATAGTAGGTTTTAAATCATTTATAAGTCCAAAAATATGAATGACCTCCTCTTTGGGCATTAGGCCTAATCCTTGTCTGGTAGGATTACTTGCATTCTTGAGCTTAGAATGACTTTTGATGGCTTTATTTTCCTCCTAAAATCTCAAACATACCTGTAATCATCCCATACACATGTTATAATTATCTATAAATACTTTTAGTAATTTGAAATGAGGATGACCTATTATTTGGGCCCTAGGCCAAAACCCTACCTATAGGTCTGCTTGCAAACCTAGTAACCCAGACCCTCTTACTTGGTTCCATCCTTAAATGAGATGTTATTAATGTTTTTTTAGATCATTTCAACTTTATTACACCTTCCAAAAAGTTCCTCCTAGCTTATAGACCATCCTTTACACCCCACTCACCAAACCCTACCAATCTTGCATAAGGGGAAAGTACCCCTATCTAAGAAAAAATAGGGGGTAATTCCCTTATTTATATATGAAAAAAATAATTTTATGAGTTTTTTATATTTTAATGACCCTATATACAAAATTTCAGCTCCTGTTCATATGTATAGACCCTTCAAAAGATGAAAAAACCAAAACAAAACATGTATGCAGGGGTTTCCATAAGGACTGTGAGTACATTGTCTGAGCCACTTCTTTGATTGATAGACCACTGTGAGAGTATCATGTATTTTTATGAAAATAATTAATAATCTTTTATATCTTAAAACTCAATTTAACCTCCATGTTCTCACTTCATACCCTGACTGGGACAAGATTGGGTTCCCCTTTTGACTGTGTTTCTTACTCCTTGGGGTATACCTATAGGTACATTTGTAGCCTTTTAGACCTAAAACACATGCTTATATCCCTCCTTGTAAGTTTTAAAGTCTAATTTATCAATTTTCCTAATTTTCATTTCATCTTCTCATCAAGAACACACTCCTTTCCACTCACTGCATGTTGACTGAGATACCCTATAATTTGACCATGTTGTAGGTGTATTTGCTTTTTAAAAATTGATAATGATGTTTGGAAACCTGATTTAAACCCCTTTGATTTCATTTTTTACATATATTGGCTATAATCTACCTTTTAAGGTCTTAAGGCACCAATTAGGCATTAATTTTAGGGTCATTGGTCTGATTAGATACCTTACCCTTAAGACCTTGCCTGTAAATACATCTTACAGTATTTGGACCTTGAGAACATGCTTGGAATTCTATTTTATGTTTCCCAAAATGATATATTAATGTCTTATGTCCACTTTCTCACTTTTATTATCTATTCTCCATCATTTTGAACCCCAAACCTGCTCACTATCTACCCAACTATAGGTGTTAATTCAGGCCTATGAGAGGACACTTGTAGGTGTTCGTGGAGTTTGGAAAATTATCATCAACCTCATACTCATTATTTTTATGAAAATTTGTTTAAAATTTATTCAATGGAACCATTCTAACCAAAATGGGATTCATGATATAGGTATGATACCAATAATCACTCAAACCTCCAAATCTTGTAGAGATAAATGCAAGAATTCAGTGCTTTTTAAGGTGACTTTAAGGCCTCAAACAACCAACCTCCATTAGCTCTCTGACCTTCAAATTTTTAATAGTATTTATCATTATTATATACTATAATATGGACACATTTTTATGAATGAGGTACATTTGGAACCCTTTCACAAAACATCAACAAAACCCTAGGTAGATTTGTTTTGCAATTTTAGGGACAACTTCCTAAAACACGGTCCTTTGAGCTTTTAAAGTGATCTCAACTCCAATTTTAAAACTTGACACATATTATGGTAAACATAATTCTATTACCTCAAATATGTTTTCATCTCATGCTTCAATTCTCTAAAATGAATTCTCAGACCTCTGTCAAGGCACCTGTAGGTGGTAATGGAGTCATACATGCAGTGAATGAGTTTAGGCAAGCAGTAAAGATGAGTTTGATCCTATGACCAAATTAATACCATTAAAAAAAAACTAAAATTATATATTATTATATTAAAATCTTTATTCAAACCTCCATGTCACATTTCCATGTTTGAAAACTCTCCAAGCACCTATGTATGCATATCCATGGCAGACTGTGTGAGGATGTTGCTCATGACTACACATTCCTTCTTATTTACATTGAATAAAGGTTGATTCACTACCTAATGATATTAAGAGACACACCAAGGCTTAAAATACTTAAACTCTATGAACATGACATACAATTTTCATGTACATGTTTTACCATGTTGTAAGTAAACAGTGAACAAAGTTGATTGTATGGTGTTCATAATTATATCCTCATAGAACATTGCCTTGAAGAATGAGATTTAAAGGTTAACATAGAATCAATAACACTTTAAAAATATTTAAATTAACTTAACATGACAATTTTAAGCTATGTAAAATCACAAAGTTCTTGAAACTGGTGAAAACTGCCCATTGCACTAAAAAGAGACCAATCTATAAATTTGAGGTTATTGGCTCATCCAAACACCAAAAAAATGAAAAAAAGCATGGTAATAATTAAATGAATAATTATAAATCATATTGGAGCAATATAAGTAGATATATTATATGAAATATCTAAACAAGAGCAAAACCCATAGGGTGCATGAAATAGCTAGTAGATTTGCATAGTCAACTTTATGAGGATGGTTCATGAAACATAAGCCACCATTATTAAAAATTATTATATGTAAATTAATGTATCTAATTTTAATTTAAACTCCCCAAATATTTTTTTTTGAAACACTTTTAGTTGTTTGTACCAAGTAAAATCCTGAAAGTCACTTCTACTTGCGAAGAAAGGTGAAAAAATAGATGAATGGTTTTGAGAAATAAATGACACTTCTAAATCAAAAAAATCATGTAATTAAGCACTAAGAATCTTAAGGGGCACTTATTGACCATTTTTCATGTGGTACACTTCCCAAGGAGGTCATACAAGTACCAAACTCTTATTTTCTTTTAAGAAAACTACCTTTTCTTTTGCATAACCTACCATATTTCAATTTTGTCAGTTAATATTTATAGGGACACATGGGGCATGACATCATCTTTTTACACTTTCACATTTTCCAATAAACCCATATAAAACTTTAAATACACTTTTTTAACCCTTAAAATGACTCAAAAGGACATGTTGGCTAATGAAATTTATGACCAAGACTAATATAATATCAATTGACATTAATTAATATATAATACACCCCATGACACTCATATTACACCCCCTATAGACCTATAAACTCAAGTTTTTACCTATAGGTGCCCCAATTTGACTAAAAAGTCATATTTGGTCAACAGTAATTACTTATGTATTTAATCGTATGAAATTATCTACATATGTGTTGATATTTCATGAATGATTGGTTATGGTTAATTTGTGGAAATTGCCTTATTTGATTAAATTTTGATGCTCCAATTATTAGGTTAGAATAATTTGATGTGTGCATCAAATGTGTAGCAATAGGAAAAGGTCCAATGAAGGAAATAGACTATGCCAAACATGTTTATATCAATAATGAGTTTTAAACCTTATTAACCTTTGATAAGCATTCATTTGTATACTTAACAACATTTATGGACTTATCATATATTTTAGTTGACTAACCTTTAAGCCTAGTGGGTAAAAATTATTGTCACCTAACCTAATGATCTTACAGCCAATATATACAATGTCTAGTGGCCAATTGTTAGATCTTCCATGATTTTCCTTAATACTAAGATCAAGTGAGAAAAGAGGTAATAAAGTCTTGGAAGCAACTACAAAAATATTCAAGAGCCACCATGCACCTTAATTGAGCATGGGAAAGAACATCCCTTAATGAGGCATGGCCAGGCAAATGAAGGTGTTTAACTTATTCTAGGATATCTTTATATATAAGTTGAGATCCCTTAGTTTAGGACTTTGCCCAATTGATAAATAAGTTATACTTAGCATAGGATAAGGATAATCAGTAGATAGGAATAGTTGGTTAGGATACCTGAGTCTAGATAACTAGAGGATAGTTCCCAGGTGACTAAAGGTTAATAGGTGGGCTCTCTAATAACTTATATTTTCTATTATTCATTTGGAATGAAATTATTATATTATTTATTTGTTCTTCTTACTTCCAGAGGAATAATACCACTTGGTTTATTCTACCCATTCTATTGTTTACTAATGGGTGAGCATTGGATTCCATGTAGTGCTTACTCATTTAAGGGCCTTGGAGAGATTATTCCTCCTTAGTTGAATGAAATGATTTTTACTTTCTTATATGAATACATTTATTTTGTTATGACACTAAGTGATGGTGATATATGAGCAACATCTTCATGTAGGTAGCGTATCAAAGTCTTCCTATGTTGGCCATGATGGAAGGTTGTTTGGTCTTCCCATGAATGTCCTAATAGTGACATGACAAAGTCCTCCCATGTTGGGCATGTTGGAATTTTGTTTGACCCTTACTTGGACATCATAATGATAGCAATTGAAGTCCTCCTATGTTGGGCATAGTGGTAGGTTGTTCAACTCTCCCATGACCATTGGCAAGAAGAAAGAGAGTGAAACATACTCTTATTAATCCAATATTTAGGCAGGTTTTGTTATGTTATGACATCTTTCCTTCAAGTTTTATATTTTTTAATGTGTAGCTTGAATTGTATGATTAGTTGAATACTTGTTTGCTTGTATTTAGGACTGAGATTCTCCATGGGTAAAACTAGGAATTTGGGTTATAGGGTGTGCATAGTTTTCCCTTGTGTTAAGATAACCTTGACTAGATATCTACCCTTACCTTTAGCTTGTGATATAAACATGATCAAAGTTGGGAGTCTTAATATTGGGGGTGTTTGGAGTAGTATCTTGATGATGACAAAAGGTTGGGTGGTTAGCTCCTTCTTATGGCTAGTAGTTTCTTAGGAATAGATGAGGAACATTGTTGAAGTCTGAATGGTCCTCTATTATTTAATCAAGCCTTGAGATGTGCCTCTCACTTTGTAATTTAAAGGATGAGATATATGGTATAATTAATTCTTTAAAAACTAGCTTGCTTATAATATTCTTGTAAAAGATAGAGTTTGGATGATATTCCAACTGTGAAATAAGACATTTGCTTTTATTTATTAAAACCTCAATGTCAATTTGATATGTAATTGTTTATGAATGATTTATTTATAGGATCTTAGGAAGAGTCCTATATGTATCAAAGTAGTTAGCCTTTGAGGCTCTTTCAAATGAATAAACAAATCAATTTCCTTGATTTTATCCTTGACATGAGCAACTGGTCTATTAAGCATTATACATCTCTATTTATTTGAATGAGAAGAATTAATGGAATTAAACCCCTTGATAATTAAGTGGAACTTAGATAAATAGATATGATATTTTTTTGGGAATGGTGATTCAAGTTATTGAAATGAATTAAACATTGATGTTTTTTGGAATTATTATGCCAATCATGAATAAAGACTTATGTTATCTTTTTATTTAACATTTTTGATAAATCCAGTTATATCTAGTTATGATCATTTTTATTTTGACCCATGGGAAGGAGTATCTATGTAAAGGAAGAATCCACTAGGATTTTATAGTTGAGTTAGCTATTTTATGCCTTCTAAACAACTAAGGAATTTATAAAACTAATGAAGTTTCATTCATTCTTTATCTTAGGCATGGTTTTTAGTGATCCATTCTTTTAGAGACATTGTCTTGAGTAAACTTGCTTTGCATTCATTTGATAGATCAACTAAACCAATGAGTTTATTTGTTTATAATCATGTTCTTATCTTTAAGAAAAGACTTTGTTTCTTTCTAGACAATATAGTAGTAATGTAAGCATGTATATTTTACTTTCTTGTGTTTCCAATTATAGATCCATCTCTATGATTTACCTCAAATCGTGCCTTATCCAATTACTAATATCTTGATAGATTTTTGCCTTAGTCATTTTTCCTTAGCTTTCCTTAGCCACTTTGACATGAAGATTCCTTTAACTTTTACCTTAGCCAAATTTCAAGATTTTTGAAAGTTGGTTGGATGGTGCCACATGTCATCATCCTAACAACTTGAAGGATTAGTTGGAAGGATAAATCTATAATGAGCTATAAATATATGAAACTTCTAATTAATAGTGTTTGAGAGCACAGAATCTTGGAGTAACTAAGTCATTAGAGTTAATACCCTAATGCCTTTGTGTTCCATGTATTAGAGTAGTTTAATGACCTAAAGGATTATGTTTTTGAGTTAGGGCCCTTTGCTTTGATTTTGATTTAGTTTATTTTTATGACTTTAATGAGTGGTTTGGAGGAAACCACGTGTCACCATCCTAATAACTTATAAGTGACATTAACATGGTATGACATACAATCAAAACCTCCAAGACAGTAGGTGAGTGGGATGTCACCATGTGGCATCATCCTTATAAACCATAATCTTAAAGTTGATTGTACAAGAAACTCACCCTAAGGCTAGCAGGCTAGTGAGATGTTTACACATGGCACCATCTTAATGACCCATGATCTTGGAGGTTACCATATAGGTAGCTTGACTTTGGGATGACAAGAAAGTGAGATGTTTCCATGTGGCATCATCTCGATAGTATATAGTCTCAAGGCTAAGAGTGTAATGTGAAAGCTTGTCAACCATGTAGATAACAAGTAGGATGCCACATGATGAAAAAATTACTCAAAATCTTGAGGAATAATTTTTGTGTCCTTGGAGGCCACCGAAGTAGCCACATGGATGTTAGTTATGTTAGCTTTAAACTAGGTTTAAATTGGTGGCCTTGTCAACGTAATAAGTGCAACAATATTTGGTACGAACTTGTGGAGAATTATGAGCACTAATCAAATGAATCAGGACTATGGCCTTTAGATTTAGGGAATACTATGATTATGAAATGGTTCTAGTTATAGGTATTACTTGAGTGTTATGATTAACATGAATTATTATATTTACTTACATCTTTTTGATTGATTGTTTATGTTTTGGATGTGGCATGCTTATTTTTAGAGGAAAAAATAGGCATGACAATAACTATCATTTCTCACTGGTATGTGGATCCAATGTTCTTGAGACCAAAGGGAATCAATTGATAGAAAAATTTACCTTGAGGTGTTGTAAATGCTATCTTATGTTCATTTTATAAATCTATTTTGATTTGGTTATAACTCAAAAAATTATCCATTAAAGACATGTCATGACCAGCAATGGAGTCGATAATCATGTTTATGTTTGGCAATGGAAATTCATCTTTGGGAGATGATTTCTTTATATCCATGAAGTCTATACATACCCTGATTCTCATTGGTTTATTTTATAGTAACACAATATTAGATTTATAATCTAAGTAATCTATGGGATGTATGAAGCCAACTTATATTTATTTTTTAGTTCTTATTTCACTAAGAGTTCAACTTTTGGATGCATTTTTCTAAGTTTCTAATTTATAGGTTTTCCATCTAGATGAACCATAAGATAATGCAAAATAAGTAAAATATCAAGCCTTGACATGTATACATAATACAATACAAACATGTCAGATAATTCTTTAAGTAAAAGGGTGAAATTTTCCTATTCTTCTTAAGTTAATGATGCAGCAAACTTGACTATCTTTAGATTTTCCTATGGTGTCTTCAACTAGGAGAGATGATTCTTATTTATATTTTATGGTTATTGGAGGAAGGTTAAGTTATTCCTCAAGGTCTTCTTCTTCTAATGTTTTTGTGTTTTTGATTTGATTATGTGATAATAGTTCCCAAAAATATGCAAAATCATCTAACTGGATGGAAAAACCCTTCTTATGATCGTCTACCAAAATATGGTCTCTAGTGCTCAAGAACTTAGATATTGCTTCATCATTTTTAAAGTGATCAAACATTGGTGTTGATTTTTTGTCCTATTAGATTATGTTTGGATATGTTAGGTTAAGTTTTAAAATGGAAGGTCATAGATAGATCTTTAAATCAGCTATAGATGGAACCCATTTTAGTGTTTGAAGAGCTTGCCTTAAACTCACTAGAAGAGTCACTTTGGTAAAGTGATATGCTCACATTGAGTGGGTTAAATCCTAAACCATGTAAAACTTCACTATAATTAAGTGTGATAGGTTACATTAGTCCTTGTTCATGAAGGCCAAGGCCCTTACCTTTATAATTCAGTATATTACACATGATGGATATGTTAAATAATCAAGTAGTTTGTTCATCAAAATAAAGATAGGAGGAATTAAAATATTCATTTGTATCATTGAAAAGAAGACCACTTGACTATATTTTTTCAATAATAAGGCCTACCATGATTATTTGGAGACATATGGATTTTATCTAAGTAATTAGCTTCTTGGATTTCATATTCACCAATGACTTTGTCAACAATTTTGAATTGGGATGGAGGAGATGGTGCATTTTTTGAATTGGAAGACTAATTAGATGCTTGACTTGTAGATGGATTATCTACAAAAGTGGATGTGGATGGCATATTCAACCAACCACCAAGTGGAGGTGTTTAAAACAATGTATCAGGATGGATGTAGTTTTTAAGCTTTAGTGATTCCTCAATAGGAATATATGTGTCTTCATTAAAAGGGAGATAATTAGAATTTTGATAATGTCCTAATAATTTTTAGTATTAGAATGGTTGAGTATCATCATGTATACACATAATATTTTCAAACTTTTATTGAATACTAACACTTTGTATCTTGTAATAACCTGTCAAGTCTCAATCTCTCTGAGTGCATGCCTTAAAGGGTGTAACGAGAAAGGGGTGGGTAGACCATCGGTGCTTCATAATATTATTGTTACTTTTTCCACTTTTCATATACACACTTATCTCTTAAAATAATGTACCCTAAACTTATTCTTCTCTTGCCTAATCATTCCTATCATTTTCCATGTTTTATCCCTCTTTTCCTTGCTTTATCTCCCTTTTTCCTCGTCAGAAAACTAGATCAGTCATGTGAATTTTTAGACTTCATGTTCAATAAAATAGGTCAGCCTAGTTAACCTAGTGTGTTTTGGGGATACTTTACCTCTTTTGGTATCTTAGCCTCCCAGCCGACCTAGCACAAACCTAGTGAGTTAGCTTGAAAATGTGTTAGGTCGACCGGTCAACCTAATACAGTTGACATGTCCAAAAGTTTTTTAGGTAAGATAATACTATATATACAAGGTCATTTACCACCATTTAAAAAGAAAGACAAGAATTAAGATAATAAGTATGAACAAACATTTATTTATTGACCATTATACTTGAGGAATAAAGCTTTAAGGTTAAATACTTTATTTGCAGATCTGATCTTGTCTTATGGAGAAGTCTTTTGGATGCTTAGGCAGGTTGTGTGGATTGGAACTGATATATCTTGGTTATCCTTACAACCACAATAATCTCTTGTGAAGCACCTTGGCCAAGGGAGAGATTGAGGCTCAGTAGGTTTGTCTTCAAAGGTAAGTATTCCTAACTTTATTTCTCCTTTGAAAGAGTAGATACATAATGCAGTATGTATTTTTCTCTTCCATGTATTAGGATTTTGTATACATTGATGTGATTATATATCTCCTATACATTTTTAGTTTAGTTGTTTTTTTATTTATTTTGTTCTATCCCCCACTTTGTGCCATAGTCTTTGGTGTGCACTAGATTAGTTTACTTTTATTTTTATTAGAATAGTTTAATTTCATGTTTGTTAGTATAAGTGAAATATAAATTCATAGGTTTCTTTTAGGATTATTATGCAATTGTGTTAGAATGTAGGGTTTGGAACCCTTCCTAGCATGATATGTTATGATAAGTGATACAAGTTATCCCTTAATTGGGTTTAGTGGATCCCCATATTGGTCTTACTCCCACTTAACAAGTGTATACCCAATCAGAAGTGTAGGTGTGCTCTATCTTATCCGGTCTAGGATTAATTCATGTATATCATGCAATTTTGATTGCATACATTCTGGTGAACCCAATGTAAATCAAACCCTTGTAGGATTTGTTCACTTTTCTTTCATTTATTTTGTTTGTTTTTGTCATCATTTTTATCATATATTTTAACATATTGGTTCAATTCTATCGACCCATTTATTTTTTGTATGTGTAGGAACAGAAAACTAGATCGATCAACTTGACCCAACACAAGTTTTAGCACTTTTAGACTTCCAGTTTAGCCTACTAGGTTGATCAGGTTGACCTAGCACATTTTCAACCACTTTGTAGTAGGTTCTTGTACAACCTAATTGATCAGCTTGACCCAATATAGGTTTCAATTTTCTAGACTTCTAGATTAGCCAACTAAGTCGACCAAATTGACCTAGTGCATTTTTAGACTTCCAGTTCATTCTACTAGGTCAACCTAGTGTATTTTCAGCACTTTTTTAGTAGGTTTTTGTATTTCTTGATTGACTTAATTGACCCAGTTATATAGATTAGATTAGTTTTTCCAAGGTTCTTGATCATAAATCTCCTTCATTTTTTATCTTTGAACCATCAAGGTTAGTCTTTTATTCTCTGTATCTATTTTATATTTTCCTTTCAATTTTTCGATCTTCAAAACTACCCTTACACAATGAATTAGATCAACCTGGTCGACATAGTTCTATAATCTATGTGTTGTCTAAAATAACTAGGTTAACCTGGTTGATCTAATATGTTTTCCAAACCCTATCTTCAATGGTACTAACTAGACCATGTCGACCTAGTTCTGTATGTTGTGTATATAGTGTTTTCACTATACCTTGTTTCAAAGTTGGAATTCACCTTGTATGTTAATCACATCTTTTCTTTTAGTTGTTTGCATGCTTAAAATAGTTCACACAGTCTAATTAGGAGTTTTTAAATTAATTTCTTAGTTTCACTATTTCTATTTTATGCACACATGACCAAATCAAATAACATCAACAAGCATTTTTACATTTGACTACCCAAACCAACCTACTTAGATTTCATCACCAAGGGGGAAGCCAACTTGATGCTTTAGTCAAGTATAAAGTGTGGTTTATGGTATATTATAGATAAGCACCCGACATCCTTAATGTTATAGTATGTGAAGTGAGGGGATAGGCCCCGATACCAAACTTGTATCATTACCACTATAGTACCTTTCATCCTAAACTCACCTGAAACCATCCATAGATTGTTATCTAGTACCTTGCTTACAATTAACTCCCTATCATTTAAAATTATTTTTAATAATTTAATTAGCATTCTATGTTGACCAGTTATCTAGCTTACTCTCTAGGTTTTCTACTTGCTCTTTGCTCAATAATGTGTACAAGAACTTGCATTAGCCAGTGTTGGTACAAGGTTTTGCTTTGTGTGCATCAATCAAATTGGACAACATCAATTCAATTAACTATCTATTTACTTTCTTAGATCAACTACAAACTATCTTGTTTCATTTCACAAACTTGTTATTATCTCTTTCTTTCACTTCTTGTTCACTACACTAGGTCGACCCTATTGACCTAGCATCTTTTTTAACCCCTGTATACTGCACTAGGTCGACCTGGTCAACTTAAAACTATTTACATCCTCTTTTACCTTTTTTTCCAATCTTTGTACAATATATTGGATCAACCTGGTCAACCCTATATAGTTTTAAAGTCCCTATTTTTGTATTAAGCTGACCAGGTTGACCTAATATTATTTTTTATCACTTCTTATTCTCCTTGCGTGGTTATCTGGTCTTATTTTATCATGATGACATCTTTTCATCCTTCCCTTAGTACATAGCATTACATAATCAAGTACATGGATAAAAACCTCAGTTGTTTCATTACCTCTAATGAAACTACCAATTTCTTCATTCCCCTTCTCCTAAGCCTAAACCACTCACTACACAATGCAACGTAGTTGAGATCCTTCATCATAATCCTCTTCCCAATACCAATGTTGGGAATCTTTCACCAAATCATACCAATCAAATTGATAATATAAATAGTTCCCAAATTTTCAAAAACCTTGAAGATATACTCCTCACAAGAATGGTGGATTGACTAAGCTTCCTTCTTCTTATACCACACTTAAGACAAATAACACTAATTTTGGGAATCCTCCACCTACAAATAATATTCCTCCCACCAACACTAACAATCCTCCTCCCACCAACACTAACAATCCTCTTCCACTCTAGACTAATACCCCACCTTCAAACCACCTATTGATACAACTCAACTTCTTTCCCAAGTCATTCAACAAATGAAAATTATGCAAACAACCAATCAATCTCAAATGATGATCATGTAACAACAACTATGCAACATGATTAGTCAATCATGTAAAGTCATCATGTCTCAACCAAATCCAAATTTTGTCCCTCTTCCTCTTAGAGGTGCCAATAGGAATATCATCCCTCAACCTCCAATGAATCATAAAATGCTTCAACATCTTCAAAATGAATCTTTAGCCCCATTTATTACATTCATATATATTGGAAACATTTCTCCAACTATCACATATAAAGGGACTAAGGACCCTACTATATTTCTTAAGTATTTTGGTAATCTCTATAAGGAATGGGTCTAAACTAATACCTTTACTACCACCAAAATCTTATCCAAAATCTTTGTTGGTGATGCACTTTAATGATACAACCAACTTCTTAGAAATTCTATCTCACAACTAGAGGATTTAGTCAATGCTCTAGTGAAGGAATTTCAACATGATGGCCTTCCTAAAATTTACCTTATCTATTTCATCAATGCCATGGAAGTCCCTCACTCATAAACTGGACCATAAATGATGACACTCTTTTAAAACTATTTATCACTGCTCTTAAACATCCCCTTCAATACAAAGTTTGAATATTTTCACCTCAAACTTTAGGAGAGGCCTTAGACCAAGCAAAAAAGTGAGACTTTTTTATGACTCAATTTGAAACACCTCAAACAACTATTAAATCATCTTTCCAATATTTTTATCATACCATTAATTCATATAAGTCTCCCCAACCTCAACATGGATCATCTAATTCAACCAATTTTAATCCAACCCACCCTCCATTGAGTCTAACACAACTTATGATGAAATTACCTCCCTCTAAACCCATGAGCTTTAATCCTTCAAAACCTCCAAAATGGTACAATTCAGATAAATTTTGTTGGTGGCATGCTACTACAGGTCATTCTCATGAGTCTTGTCATGATCTTCACTGATTTCTTATTTCTTCCCTCCTTGGTTCACATATCAATCATGATATTCTTACCAAACAATGTTATCAAGATTATCTTCAAGCTTCTCATAAACAATATCAAGAACCACAATCACATCAACATCATCTACCTAATAAACACACTTCATCCACTAATTTTGTTCTAACCATAGTTAATCCTTCTTGCTATACTAATAAGGTAAGGATATCTAACATGAACAACTTAAAACATATTGTTGCATCCATTGAAACTTAATCTTTTAGGTCACATGAACCAAAAGATTACCTAGTTCAAATGCCTAATCCAACTCATATGGTCCTCCTTTACCTTATCATACCTCTCCTACACATCATATGTCACATTCCACCTCATTAAAATCTAAAAAACCAACACATTACCTATTTCCAAATGCACCTATTAATCTAATACAAATCATTCTAATGTCAATGTTACCTCACTCTAACTCACATGTTGGGAAATCTTAAGATGCCCATCCACATGTCCCTTTAGACTTTGGGGCATCTTGTGATGCCCATCCACATATCCATTTAGACTTTGGGGCATCTTACAATGCCCATCCATGCATCCAATTACCCTTTGGGGTATCTTGTGATGCCTACTCTTATTCTACAATGCATAATAACAAACACATTCAACTTCAAGAAACATTTTGAGACTTATAGGCTTGTATTTCACATGCTCATCTTTGATATAGATGTTATCATAGGTCTTGTTCTTTTTATCTCATGTTTTTTATGCATTTTACTTATTTTAGTCACACTTTACTATCATCATTATTTTCCTTTACATTCTTTGGATTTTATTTACACATCACATTTAACATTTGTTTTCATTTTTGTCCTTATATATCTTTGTTATTCTTTGTATTTTTTATGTCATTATTTACCTTATTAGATTTACGATTATTTTTGCCCCTTTATTTAGCATTTACCTCTTGATATACCATAGTCTTCTTTATATCATTGCATTTTACCTTTTTGAAATCCCTTGGTTTTTTCTTTTATGAGTTGTAAGGTAATACTATGGATATGACCTAGCCCTCCTCATAAAATTACCATTACTTTCACGTTCTTTGTCATCTTTGTTCTTAATTTTAGCTTTTGCACCTTGTTCTAGATGGAATTTATGAAAACAATCTATCTTAGCATGTTTTCCTCCATTTCTCTCATTCTTATGATAGAGAATCATACTTTATTGTCATTGTATCCCTTTTTTTCCTTTATCAAATTTTTATGATTTGAAGCAATTCAAATTTTTCCATGTGTCATCTCCTCTTGATTTCCCCTTTCTTTCATCTCCACATTGGATAAAACAAGGTCAAAGTCAATATAACACTTTTATTTCACCTAAATTTACAAGACTCTTAGACCCCATGCTCTTTGAAGTTCTCTCTCTTAGAAAACTTGTCCCAAGTTTTCAAATGAAAGTCAACTTTAGCACATGTGTTTGGTTTTTAAAATTTGTATGGAGGAGGAATAAGATAAAGCCATCAAAATAAAGTTAAAAGCCAAATCATTTGAAACAAAAGGCAACATAAAAAATCTTAAAATTCAAAATCACACCAAAAGACATGATTCTGAGCACATCTCCTATCTCCAATCAAATATCAAACTCCACATTTAGCTTCACATAGAGCCAAAGTCCTTTGGGGTGTGGTAGGCCAGTAGATTGGAATAGGGGATTTCAAAAAATTCTATGGTGCTACCTACTTGCTCAAGTAAGTGCCCAATATTTACAGTAGATCGATGGCTCTGTAAGGGGTATTGAAGAATGGGGAACACATCATGGGGAGGTAGGTCCAATTTTAATTTTCATACATATAGCCTTCATGGGATTATATATATACTCCATTTGTTTACCCAAGACTTGCGTCATTAAGAGAAATTCTTCATGAGTCCCTAAGGTCAAAAGTCTTCTTATTTTGACAAATTTAATTTTAGTGTCTTGACTTTGATAAAGAGTTATCTCTACCTTGGTTTTTCCTTCATTTTCCCCTCTACCCATTTCATTTCCCTCCTTGACATGCAAAATTGTGATTCTAAATATGTTTTCCCTCTTCTTCATCTCTTAAAAACATTCTAGCACTACTTTGTTTTAGTTTTATTTATCTTTAGATGAAAAACAATATGTTTGAGTAATTATGGATCACTCTTTTCTTTCATTTATCATTATTGTGCTACACTTCTATTGCAGAAAGCTAAGTCTGCACCCTTTTGCCATTATTACATGTTTCTCTTTATGTATTCCTTCTTCATGTTTGCCTTACATCTTGAATTACATTTCATTCAACATTACTTAATATTTTTCGTTATATTTTTATTTTTCCTATCTTACATAAGCTTACTTTTTTAATTTCTTACATATTTTTTTTCAAGTTTTATTGCATTGATATTTCATTTGTCATTCATGTTTTACATGCTTCCCAATGTGATCTGGTATGTTCTATATTTTATTTTTTTGCCATTCATATTTTAATTATCATTTTTCCTTTTCTTTCCAATATCATTTATCATTTATTTCATATTATTTATCATTTATTTCATATTATTTATCATTTCTTTCCAATCATTTGTCATTTTATTTCTTATCATTTATCCTTCATTTGCCATTTTTTAATCCTTTATTTGTCCATCATTTGTCATTCATGTGCCATCATTTTATCATTTATTTTCCTTAAATATTCTAAACCTTGCCTTAACAATCCTAATCTACCAAAATTTTCTTAAAAATCTATGTCCCTACTAACCATTATATGTCTATCTTCCAAAAATTTCAATTTTTAGCTTTTTTTGCACTAACTTCTATAGGTTCATCTAGTGTGCTTTACATTGGATGCCTTCACTTTCTTGAAGTCTTATTCTTTATCTATAGCATTAAGGAAAGGTATGTGTTTTGCAATTTTTTCCTTTCATTTATCTTATTTTATTTTTACTGCACCACACATAGCATCAACATTGTGTGTTATCATGTTCTTTTCTCGAAGCACTATCCCATGTTACACTTACATGACACATGATGAGCTTCAAGTGGGGCATACGTATACACATAATATTTTCAAACTTTTTTTTATTACTGACACTATTTATCTTACAATAACCTCTCAAGTCTCAATCTCTCTAAGTGCATGCCTTAAAGGGTGTACCAGAAAAGGGGTGGGCAAACCATTGATGCTTCATAAGATTGTTGCTATTTTTTCCACTTGCCATATACACACCTATCTCCTAAAACCATGTACCCTAAGCTTATTCTTCTCTTTCATAATCATTCATATCATTTTCCATGCTCTATCCCTCTTTTCCTTGATTTATCTCCTTTTTTCCTATTTAACAAACTAGGTCAGCCATGTGTATTTTTAGACTTCCTATTCAACAAACTAGGTTAACCTAGTTGACCTAGTGTGTTTTGGGGACACTTTAGCTCTTTTGGTTTCTTAGCATCCTGACCAACCTAGCATAGACCTAGTGAGTTAGCCCAAAAATGTGTTAGGTCGACCCGGTCAACCTAGTACAACCAACATGTCCAATAGTTTTTTAGGTAGTATAATACTATATATACAAGGTCATTTACCACCATTTCAAAAGAGAGTGAAGAAGTGTGAATTAAAATATTCTTATTGACCATTCTACTTGAAGAATAAAGCTTTAGGGTTTAATACTTTTTTTAGAGCTTTGATCTTGTCTTGTGGATAAGTCTTTTGGATGCTTAGGTAGGTTGTGTAGCCTACATCTGATTTGTCTTATTTATCTTTACAACCACAACAATCTCTTGAAAAGCACCTTGGTAAGGGAGAGATTGAGGCTCAGCAAGTTCATCTTCAAAGATAAGTATTCTTAATTTTATTTCTCATTTGAAAGAGTAGATATATAATGCAGTATGTATTCTTCTCTTCTATAAATTAATATTCTATATACATTTATGTGAGTATATGTCTCCTATACATTTTTAGTTTATTTGTTATTTATTTTTATTTTTTTAACCCCTACTTTGTGCCACAAGCTTTGGTTCACACTATATTAGTTTACTTTTATTTTTATTAGAATAGTTTACTTTCTTGTTTGTTAACATAAGTTAAATATCAAATCATATTACTCTTTTAGGGTTATTGCGAAATTGTGTTAGATTGTAGACTTTGAAACCCTTTCTAGCATGATATGTTGTGACAAGTGAGATAAGTGATCCCCTAATCAGGTCTAGCAGATCCCCATATTGGTCATCTCTTGCTTAACAAGTGTATACCCAATTGGAAGTGTAGGTGTGCTCTATCTTATTCAATCTAAGATTAATTCATGTACATCATGCAATTTTGATTACATACACACCGAGTATGGTTATTTCCATGCCATCATGGTAAAATTTCAAATATTGGTTAAATGTGGAGGGTATAACATTTATAAAATGGATCTATGAATGTCTAAGGAATAAATTATAAGTTAAATACAAGTCAAGCATATAAACTAATGTCTCTTGAATGACAAGAACCACCATCAAAAGAAGATATATGGTACCCATAAAGTCACACTCATTATTATCACATGCCTTAATGTTAATAATATTTATCTCTAGTGTTATAGTAGGATACCTTAAATGCTTGATTAATATTAATGTTCACAATTTCAAAGTTGAGCCATTGTCTATAATCACCCTTTTACTTTGTGTCTAGAGATTATGACTTCTATATACAAAGGTAAATTATGATCAAAGCCCATTAATGATCAAATGTAACTTAATTTTTAGTGGATAATTTTCCAACTAATGATTGAGAATTTAATGGATTTATGTCTTTAAGGACTCTTAAATCTTACAAGAATTTATATAATATATATTTATATGCAGGGGAGGTTTTGAGAATCTTTAAAATAAATATGTGAATAGGCATATTCTCAAGATGATCTAGGATATTTTACTTACTCTTAATAATGGATTAGGAAGCACTTGGGATGGTAATCTTGGCATGCCTTTTTGTAATGATACAATCTTAGGATTTTAAGTTAATGATAGAAACATGATGGTTTGTATAATCAGCATAATTGAGTATATAGTCAAAAGGGTAATTAATCTGATTGGCATTACTCACATTGGGTTTCTCTTATTTTTGTTTAACATTTCCTTTCTCATGTTTGGGAAATGGATCTTTATATATGCCCAAATTTGGTTATTGGATGATGTGGATGGTTGACTTTTAATGGTTATTTCCCCACTATCTATGAGATCTTGGACATAATTTTTTAGCCTCATACACCAATTGGTTGTATGTAACTTATTCCTATGATATTCATAATATTTTTCATCATGGTTAAAATTAGGTTTGGGAACATTTTATTCAAAGGGTTTGGTGTTAGGATAAATGATCATGTTTACGTGGGCTAAATTTTGAAAAACTAATTCATAAGAGTCTCCTAATTGGGTGAATTTATAATTGTAATTTTATTATTTTTGTTGACCACTAAGTATTATAATGTTTTTGATAGGTTATGGGTTTGGAACTTGCGTGACATTGGTCACACCATCAACCATAATGTTTTTCATTTTTGGTGAAAAATGTGGGTTTGTCAATTTGGTTTGAGGAATTGTTGTCATGTTTGAAATTTATGATAACACCATTAATAATTAAATTTCATTTGATTTTAACTCCATTTTTTATGATAGCATCAAAGGATGTTGAAAAATTAATTAGCAAGTAATGAGTTAACTCTAAATTAAGGTTGTTTCTGAAAATATAATGAGCTTCTTTTCAAGAAAAGACCATGGAAAATGGCTTACCAATGACCGCCATATTTGTAAGAAAGAGGCAAAGGTTTCACTATTACATTGTTTGGTGTTATATAGATCATGCATGATCAATTCCTTTTCAACATTATATGATAAATGATGGAAAATCTTTTTGGATAGGTCTTCAAAGGTGGAGATTGATCCTTTGGGTAAATGTGAGAACCATTCTAGGTTTTGACCCCCTAGAATACATGGAAAGAACCTTAACATGTATTCATTACTATAGGAAACATCAACACATGCCCTATATAAGTCTTTGATATGTTATTTAGGATAACCCCTACCTTTGTACTTTTCAAAATTAGGGAGAGCAAAATGTTTGGGAAAGGGTGTTGTCAGATTCCTTACGTTGTATGGATAGGGACAAATTTCCTTAAACTTGTATTGTTTTTGTCTTAAAAATTACCATATTACAAGCCTTGGGTATTATCCTTCATGTTTTTCTACCCTTGAATGAAGTGTGGTAATATTTAACTACTTTGTCTTGAAGATATAAACATGTTGGACATTTGACCCATAAAAGGGTTTGAATTGGCATTGGCGTGTGAAAATAAATATTAATTATGGGGTATATTGTTGATGAATTGATTGATAAGTGTGTGGAAAGAGGGATTGACTTTTTGTGATTGTGTGAAGGTGTTTGGGTTTAATGGGCTAGTGGATAAGTTAGGATTTTTTTTAATTTGGATTGGTGGTGAAGTTAGGATTTGTGAATGTAAATGAATCTGGGTTTATTTGATGTGGGTGGATTTGGTTTGGTTTGGTTTGGGGATGGATTGATAAAAAATTTTGGTTCAAGTTTGGATTTGGAGAAGGATGTGAACAAAAAATTTGATTTGAATGAGTGTTGGGTTTAAAGGGTTGGTGTTGATTGAGGGTTGAGTTAGTGTTGATGAGTGGGTTTATATTAGTGGGTTTTTTATTTGGATGTGATGGAACTAACCATAAAAAATAACTTGGATTTGAAAATTGATTTGGTGAACTTCCTAAAGCAAAAATTTGATATTAATTAATAGGTAAACTTGAATAAACAATAAAATTTGGATTTAAAGTTGATTGGTTGTGGATAGGCAAACTAGAATGAGTATTCAAGTTCATATTTTGATTTGGATTGGTATGATTGATTGATAAACTATGGATGTTTAGATTTTGATTGATTTAAAAATTTGAATAAGTATTCAAGTTTTGATTTGATTGATTTTTGTTTGGAAAACTTTAATAAGTATTCAAGTTTTTATTTTATTGGTTGTTTATTAAACTTGAATTAATATTCAAATTAAAATTAGATTGGTTGATTTTTGGTAAACTTGAATAAGTATTCAAGTTTAGATTGGATTGGTTGATGTTTGATAAACTTTAATGAGTATTCAAGTTTGTATTGTATTGGTTGATGTATGTTAAACTTGAATGAGTATTCAAGTTTGGATTGGAATAGTTGATGTTTGATAAACATGAATTGGTATTCAAGTTTGGATTGGATTAATTTATGTTTGGTGAGATTAAATGAGCATTCTAATAAGATTTGGATTGATAAAAAAGGGTGAAGTTGGATTCACACTCAATCTTAGATTTGTATTTAGAATTCGGTTAGTCAAAGGATTATTTTTCTTATTAGCTTGGATATTTGCAATCCCTTAGTTGATTTGATAGGCATGGGCCTCTATATCAAATCCATGGCTTATTTCATATGATCTCTAATTGAGGATGGATTTCCAGTTATTTTGGAAGACTTGGGGATTGGAATTTTATAGACCCACAGTAGCCTTGTTAGCCTCTAGAGAGCCTTGTGACATGGATTGGTGTTGAATGGGTGATAAAAACTCTCTCCTATAAATTAAGTGGTGTAGATTTTGAACATAAAAATTGGATGCAAGTTTGGCCATCAATATCAAGGCTTGAAGTAAAAATTCATTCTTATTAGACATGATGTATTAATTAAATTTAGGAGGCAAAATGGCCTTAGGGATACCTTCATCTTGATAAGGTCCCTCTTCTTCTTCATTATCATAGATTTCATGTATTTCAACATGGTGTCCTTGGTTTTCTTGGCTACCAAATTGAAAGGGGTAATTAAAAAAAGGTCCATCCTTCAACTTAGGTTATTAAACATTTCCATGTGCCTTGTGATAGGTGGAATTTCTAAGGGAAAGGTTTTGACTCAAAAAAGGAAAAAGATGAATATTTGACTCTAAGAAAGTGAAAGAAGAAAATGACTAGAATTTGATTGATAAAAAAATTACTTTGAGTTTTGATTTTTTAGACTAAACTTATGATTTTTATAACTTTAGGATTATGACTTGATTTATTGGTTTCAACTCTCAAAATATTTTTGGTTTCAATCAATGATTTCAGTACGTGGTATTTCACAAGGAAGTAAACAAACAAGTTATACTCTAAACAAACATGCATTGCACAAAAATAATAAAAACTAAACAAAGAGACTTGAATAACTTGTAGGCTTTATATGTCACTTATTTGTCTATTGCATTAGTTGTGGCCTAATATTTCAAGGCACTAACCATAGAGGATCCTATCATTTCTATGGCCTATTGATCTCAATTTTAAGAGTGTGTGAAAAGTAGATTCTTGATGCTAACCACTAATAGATGCACTACAAGTTAGATGGTGACAATGGATTAATCAAGCTTAAGATTAAAACATGATTATCTAGGGGAGTATTCTATATACCTTTTGGTATATCGAATTTTAAAACTATAGAAGAAGCCAATTTTATGGATACACATAAATAGATCTCGTCTAAATATGCCCAACACAGTTATAATATTTTAGTGTGTTGACACTAGAAAAATCAAACTTTGAGTCATGGTGTATAAGTCTTGAGTATTATAGGATTAAATACCCTCAATTCATAGTGTGCTTAAAACAAAACATTGCTTAGCCAATAATGATAGATCTAACTCAATTTCTATACCCTGATAATATACAAGGTTAATCTATTATGTGATGGTGAAATCCAAAGTTGATAAAACCCTTGAAAAATAAAAATAAATAATATTTACACTTGCCTCTAATTTTTAGGTACCATCACCAATGTGACACCAAGAGAAGAGCATACACACAAGTGGGTCTTGGATAACAAAGCTTTTTTAAATATTTTTTTAATTTCTAAGTATCGTCACCAATATAACTCTATGAAAAAAGATCTTACATAAAAAATGCCACATATTTTAACTTTTTAAGGTTTTACTTATGTAAATCCTAATTTATATTAAAGGGATGAGTTGTCTAATTTAGTGAAATAATATGCAATAAATAACCACTAATTTGTTACATAATTTGACTTGATTTAACTTTCTAAAAATAATAATAATTATGTGTAAATGGAGACCTATCTAGAAAACAATTGTTGTAGAAGATTTAGGTGCTAAAAATTGGGTTATGGATAGATCTAAATGTTGTCAATAGCGTCCATCGGTCAGATTCTTCACTGGATAGTAATGCCCCACTTGGATAGTAGTGCCATGTGGCTCTAGTGTCATAAAATGGTACTGATGTCCTCTTTATAAGATTGTTCTTATTTTTTGGGAATAATTATACTTATATTTTTGGGTTACGTTCCTACACACATGAAATATATAAATCTATATTATGCCTAGATTAGTTGATTTATTATCCAAACCCTAATCCTCCTTACAAGTATGGTATGAGCTAAAAATGTGTGTTCATTATCTTGATAGGTTGTATATCCTTAACACCCTATTGTGAAGAGAGTTTCTTATATACCAATACTCTAAGGATGGATTAAGCCATATGTAATTCTCCCACCTAGTGCCTAGTGTAAGTGAAAGTGAATTCTAGATTGATAATGGTCTCAAATGCCTTAAGTGTGCTTGATAATGAAAATATTTAAAATTTAGGCTTAAGACATATGTAGATAGTAGTATATATAATTAAGGGAAAAAAGGGATTAATAACCTTGATTTTACTCAACTTGTTTCTTATTTGAATAAGCTTTTTGTATTTATTTTCCATCTAACTGATAGAGGTCTAATAGTCTTATATTTATAGTGATCCATAGCTTTTGCTAATAATAAAATGTACTTAGGCGGACCTTAGGAGGGTAATACATTTGAAAATATATCCATTCAGGAGAGTTAGGGTAAGAGACACTAGCACCAAGTTGGGGACACTAGATCTATGTGGCTCTAGGGTCCTTAATGTGGAGCTAGTGTTCAGTTGGTAGGTTACTAGAAATAATGGATTAGGACATGAGAATGCATTTTTGGGATTATGTTTGATCTAACTATAGATGGTTATGTTCTACATAATTGTTAAAAAAGTGTGATAAAGGATCTAGGATAGGTTTAGGGCTAAGCTAGGAATAGGTTGTATCAAGAAACACTCTTAGCAGCCAACTACCAATTTTAGGTGATTACACCACACAAACATATTTCTTAAAATGAAAAGGTTAATTAACTCTAAACAATAAAATGTTAGCTAATTACTAATAAAACTAAAAATGTTGAAACATAAATTGTTAGAAAACTTAAAACAAATCAAGAAAACTAAAAATAAAATTAAAGTTTGGTTTGGCTAGTTTTTATTGGTTTGTATTTGACTAACGACTTGTAATAAAATTGTTAAAAAAAATTGTGGCTAGAAAATAAAGGAAACCTACAAAAAGTTAGAAAAAAAGACAAAAACATATAAAACCAGTATTTTTGAATAATTTCAATGTTAAATAGCCATAAAAATAATGAATTTGTAGAAGTTATAAAACTCAAAAAACCAAAAAATGTAAAATTAAAAATAAACACTTACAGAATGATTTCACTATTTATAACAAATTCATTGAAGTTTATGATGATTTTTTTAAGTTTCTAATGAATTCACTGAAGTTGTTGATGATTTCAACATAGTTTAAAATGATTTCATTGAAGTTTTTAATGATTTCACTATTCTACAAAAAAAGGGTTAAACAAAAATAAAAACTAGAACAAAAAGCAGGATAGAGATAGAAGGTGATTAAAAAGACTAAACACACACATAAACTATTATAAAATTAAAAAATAGTAAAAAAGTATGCAAAAATAGCATACAAATGAATTTTCTATTTTCTACAACAAATTCACTATTTTTTAGGTTTACGGCCATCAAGCTTAAAAAGGTAGAAAAAAAACATGAAACAACAACAAAAAACTCCAATATAAGTGTTAAATTTATATTCACAAAAAACAATAATAAAAATTAACTGAAATAACTATGTAAATGCACCTATGATGTGAAAGATGAGGGATAAGGTCCCACCAAGCATGCCAAAATGTGTAAATATAAAGTATAGAGTGCAAGCTAGAAAATAAATATCTTACAAGTGAATTCTAATAGAAAATAAACTTAACTTCAGAGATATAGTAGTAACAATAAGATAAAACTAAATCAGATACTTACAAAATGAGACGTAATTTTTTCACCTTCTCCATCATGTCATCAATGATGGATTTCCTCTTAGATATTAATATAGTTGCTCAAATACTTTCCAAAACAAAGGGAATTATGCATCATTTTGGTATGCATGTGATGTGGATGTATTTAATTCACTTTGATTCATTTTTAAATTTTGATAGCACTTTATTAGCTTGAAGGTAGATAATAAAAAGCGATAGATTTCATTTCAATTTATAGGCTTACAAGAGGTTAATAAAATGGCTGATGATTATTTGAATTTGTTAAATTATTGAAATAATAAATGGTGAGTAATTAGTCCTCATCCATGAGGATGATGACAAATTCCATGGGTTTATAAGAAAGAGGATTTGGTTAAGTGGGTCAGTAAAAATATGTCAATTTAGTTGGTTGAGTCAGCTTGGAAGTTGAAATGTTATAAGATGACTCATAAGATAGTGGAGTAAGTTAATGAATTAATTGGATGAGTCAACACATAGTTGAAACAAAGATGGAGAATGTTTGGATGAGGTATAAAATTTACATTTTTAATTAGTATTTGATAAAAATAAGTATGCATGAATATAATTAATTAATTATTTTAATTTTAGAGGGAAACAATGTTAAGTTGAATTCAAATTATGGTTTGGGAAGGGCTAGCATATCAAAGTTAATTTCAAAAATAAATGGTGAAATTTAGGTATCTACAGTAGCCACATCCTTCTTCAACCTAGGCCAAAAATATAACCCTTTCATCTCATGTATCATCTTAGTGAAACCAAGATGAGTGAAGTGAGGTTAAGTATGTATTTATAACAACACTTATTCCCTTAAATTTATAGAATCAGGAACAAATATTATATCTTGATACCTCAGAAGTATATATGATTCCAATTAATATTTATTAAAATATCTATCCATTGATTCTTTGGCCAATTCAATGGAATATTTCTTCACTCAAGGTCTAATAGTCGCTGATTCACAACAAAATTCTTGAAATTTGACCTTAAAACAAATATTGTAGTAAGATAATTTCTCTTAATAATATCATAAACTATTCTATTTTCCTTTCCATTAACATAAGCATTATCAATATCAAAATTGTTGTTATAACCATCTACATTGTCTTGAATTTAATGGTTATATTTTACCTTAAAATTCTTCCCAAGGAAAAAGTGTTTCCATTGTTTAAAAGCATGAACTAAAACTCTCAATTCAATATCATGAGTTGGATAGTTTTGATCAAGGTATTTGAGTTTATGGGATTTTTAGGCAACAACCTTACCATCTTGGTTTAGAACAACACCACAAGTATCAACCTAGATTTTAAGATGTCCATTAAGATCAATAATATCAAGAATAGGAGGAAAAGATAACAACTCTTTAAATAATTGGAAGAAGCAAATTGTATTATTCAACAAAATAATGATTACATATATAGGTTAGAGAGCCCTTGATATCAAATATTTAGTTGTCACTCAATCCCTAATATCAAGGAGTTAATTATGATAACTCAACTCACACTAAATGTACACACTAACATTTATTTAGGAGTATTTATAACATCCCCTAGTGTGAACATGGGAGAAAAGAATCACATTATTCAAAATCATATATCTAAAAAAAATCTTGGACTATGTGCAACTCCATCAAACTATCTCATAACCTTTGTAAGTGTGTATCTCCCAAATTAAATTATTTAGTTTTCATAACCCTCTCCCCAAACTATAGAATTTACAATATCCCAAAATATCTGGATAAAAATTGATTATGAGTTTATCTTGATCTTATCCTACTCTAATAAATTGAGTTTATTTTACAATATGAGTTTTTCAAATGTGTCAATATAATAGGGAATTATTTAGTACACCACACATAATAAAAAAAGCAAAAAAATATGCCACTACATCACAGTGTGGCCTAGTCATTAATGGTCAATGAGAGGACATTTTTTGTATTCCAACATGTTATTGCCTCTAACCTCTAGTTTGACACTGCTCACTGAGTATATGAATTCTTCATCACAACTATTTACACTCATTGAATATTCCTAAATGATTGGTACTTTCTCAATGACCATGTTATCTTTAATTTATTTTTACTTCAACTTTCCTTTGAGAATATCAGTAGCTTGAAATTTAAAATTCCAATATGTTTGTGACTAATTATTATAATTAAAATATTTAATTTATGTTACATTCTAATTTCTCTCTAAGATGAATAACTTGTTTAATCTATGGATGATTATGGTTGATTAGTCGATTAACTAATATTTGATTAATCTTTACGACATATACTAATAATGGGACAGTTATGTGTTATTTAATTTACATGATTGGTTTGTTATGATTTAGCAATACTTTTATATTTTATACATTGTTATCATGTTTGTTAAATATACCATATTATTTTATGGATATAATGATGTTTCAAGCTAACTACCTTCATTTTCTGAGGTGAATACATGAAAGATTCTTCTCTCAGAGTATGATGGAAGGAAAGCATCATCAAAGAGGGTGGTTTAGATGGAGACATTGGGAGATAATACAGAACAAATATATAAACCCTTACACACACCACATTATTATTTTATATTGTATGATTAATTATTGATAGATAGTCATAGTATACTTTGTTTTCTATTTGAATGACTATTGTAAATGATCATGTTAATTTTTTTTAGAGATTTTGACAATTTAGTGATCGTACGTATCTTATCTTATTTGATGTAATTATTTTATTGAATGAGTGAATTTAATTATGTTTTACTTATCTTGTTGTCTTATTAGGTATGATTGTATATTATAAATATAAGATGTTATGATGTATTGTATTATTGTTATTGATCTATAAGATTTAGGTAATAATAATAAAAATTATTATTATAATATGTGTGTGTGTGTGTGTGTGTGTGTGTGTGTGTGTGTGTGTGTGTGTGTGTGTGTGTGTGTGTGTGTGTGTTTATCCTAATGTCGAAAGATATAAATAGCATTATTTTAAAAGTTATTATATTTGATTTAAAATTGATTAAAGGATTAATATCTATAATATATTATACATTGATTGTAATTGTTAAATGATTTAGGGAAATCATTGAATTTGCAAAATGTTTGTTTGTGATGGAATGATAACATAAACTATAGTCTTTGAATACATTTAGTATTACCCATACTATATATTAAATGTGTAGTTGACTTTACATGGAAAGTTAATATTGACGAATTTGATAGTTGTTGCATGGTATAACATGAAGTTTAAGACTTACGATTTATTTGATTTGTTTGGTCAGTTTAAGAAATCAATGTCATGCAAATATTTTATAAAGATTATAAAATGATTATTTAAGGATTATTATGTAAGTATCAAGATGATTATGGTTTCTAATCATCCATTGAATTTGGGTTAACCATCATTTGGAGAAAATAACAAAGTTAGTTGTGTATTGCATGGTGGTAGACTGTGGAATTGGTTGAGCTATTTTTGCATGCATTATGTGCAGTCAGTTTAATCTATCGTTAATGGTGGAGAAGAGGATGGCAAGATAATTAAGGAAAATAAAAATAAAGAAGAGAGTACTATGAATATGAATATGACATGGCACATGAAAAATAGAAGAGAGTATATAAAAAGAGAAGAAGGTGATAGTTTGAAAGAAGGACGAAGGATTATTTATGGCTTCTTTGGCATTCATAAATTCATAGGTTGGTTTTGTAATTAAATTATTATGTGTAAAAGGTTGAATGAGTTTTTGAATTATATGGTTCCTAGTTTTTTCAATTGATTGAAAGTTTTGAAAAATTAGAAAGGATGTATGTAGGGCCTTGTGGAAGCCTTGGGCTCCATAGAACCCTACATTCAACCCAGGGTAACCTAAGGGAATTAGTAGGGATATAGAGAATAACTTCATTATTCTAGTTTTAAACAAGCTCGGTCCTAAATCCATTTTTAATTTAAAAACTTCTTTTATACAATGGGAATCAATATCTCCTAATGATTATATATGATGTGGCTCAGACTAGTTATTTCAATCCAGTTGTTATATATTTATTTAAGATATTTAGTAATATATATTGAAACTTTGGTTAGTTTGAGGGTTCGACTATGTAAACCAATTTAGACTTTTGGGTATAAAAAATGTGGGTTTCATTATACAAAAATGGATTGTGAATATATAAACAAATATATATACTCGGTTCCATATATATATATATATATATATATATATATATATATATATATATATATATATATATATATATCATCAGGCTTTAGTGGCAAACTGTATGTATTACATTTAAAAGATGAAGATACTTGTATAAATGAACTTGAGGTTATGGTTTAGATTGAATTTATTTGGCTTTAGATTGAAATGAATTTGTACATATAGGGAAAAAGTATAGTTTTATACTCTCAATTATGTTATGTAATCCTATATTATGCATACTTGTTTATATATGGATCTAAAAAATTTTAGTTTAGTCATATTATGTAACCCAGATATGGGTAGGTGAATGACTAACTGTAGATTATGCATTTAGAATTATGTAATAAAATATACCCAAAAATGCTATAATTACATGATAAAGTTTGGTTATAATTATGTTCTTTATAAATATGAACTACGCACATATTTTGATGTGACTATGTAATGTTGTTTATTCAGATTTGTCTTGATTTATGTAAAAGTTTTGCATAGTCAATATAAGGGCTGGGTATATGGGTTTATTTGTATATTTTACATAGTTTTATTTGGCCAAGTCTGAGTTGTTATATAGCTAAACTTGAGATGGGTATAGTTGACTTAGTGTTTATATTTGTTCTTATGCATTTAATTTAAATTTCAAACTTAAATTGATTGACTTGATATATTTGATTAAATAGTTTTGGGGGATGAATGAGTAGTTGTGTTTGATTGTTGAAATTTTGTGTGTTTTAATTATCAAGAAAAATAAGAATTACTTTGTTTAAAAAAAGGGTTATGGGTACTTTGTTAGTTGAATGTAACTTAGTGTATATAGTATACTCTAAAATTAATTACAATAGATGTCATCTTAGGAGTATACTATATAAAATGAGGTATTTATATTGTATTAAATTTGTACGTGTGAATTCAATAAAATATATATACATATAAATGGTATAATTTATACATTTTTTGATTGAGTAACAAATCAAGAGAAGAAAATTCCATTCATGTGTGTGTGTGTGTGTGTGTGTGTGTGTGTGTGTGTGTGTGTGTGTGTGTGTGTGTGTGTGTGTGTGTGTGTGTGTGTTGGTGTATACTATTATGTTATGTATAAAAGTGTTATTATCATAACAGTGTGTAAATTATGCTTGTATATATTTTAATGTTTATATAAAAGTATTAAATTAAAGTATTTAAGAGTTTTAAATATAAAACATTTTGGACTAGATTTTGTTATATGTGGAATATGAACAATTAAATAAGCTTGTGATATAATTTCATTTATGAGAGAAATAACATTATAAGTTGATTTGTGGTTTAAGTAACTAGAAATCTAAATAGATCATTACCCAGATGGTATGTTATATTAAGGACTATTTTTAATTCTATTTATTATTTATAATAAACTAGATTTTTCTTAGAGGTATAATCACTTGCGGGGGTGAATCACTGAGCCTAAATAATCTAACTTCAATTTTGATTTTTACAAATACTTAATCAACTAACACAAGCATTCATGAACCATAAACAACATTCATAGTAATGAATAAGAGAGATAATGCAAGATCAATCACAAGACACATAAAATACATGGGAAACCCTCTTAAGGAATAAAACTCACTTGAACAAGCTTTGGACTACTATTCTATAGAACAAGATCTAATTTATACTAGATACAACTAATTAAATAACTAAAATCCCTATTTAGTGAGACACCAATCCCACAAGGTGCAACCACACCTATTTAGCTAAGTTGTAACAACAACAAGACCATTTAGCAAGTTTTACCTTACAAGTAAGCTACTACTACCTTAGATTCTAAGATAACACAATAAAACCTTAAACACTTCCACCTTTGAGCTGATATCAACCCCTAATTATGGACCTTAGCTTATGTCACTTCACCTTCGCTCACATTCAAATAGAAAGCTCTCTATTCTTCCAATAGAATTATGACCAACTGGTCATCCTAATAGTTCTTAATTTTTTATTCTCTTTAGCTCATATTTAGGTCACTCTACCCTTACTTTACTCCCTAACACACACAAGTCTCTCTCAATTCGCTTCTTAGTCTCTAATACAAGTCTAGAACCCAACAACTTTCATTCTAATATTTAAAGAGCAATCTTGATCAACATCATCTTGGTCAGCTATTAGGCATGTATTAATTCTTAATACATCTATAATATGAATATAAAGCTCAATAAAATATACATTGGTCACCCATAGCACCTATGGGTCACCCTTAAGTAGCTACATCTTTTAACAAGGCACTTGTAGCTCTTATAGATCTCATGGAGACCCATTCACCTAGTAGGCTCACCCTTGATCAGAACATGAACACATGACCACTTAAAATTACATAGGTCCACTCATTATGATCCCTCGGACATCCTCAAATGATCATAATCAACATATATTGCCTCTGCATATGCTCAAACTACTCAAACATAGACCTTATGCACACAGTCACTAAGAATGAACAAATAATTAACTTCTTCAGTATTGCTCATAATCAAGATAGATTGATCACACTTTGAAAATATACACAAAGAATCCTCATGGAGTCTACATCATGCTCCAATATCTAATTCATCATGAGACATCGATACAACATCAAAATAAGCTCAAACATCCTTCTCAAATCACTCGTAGAACACATTCAAACATACAGTCAGGTTTGGAGCACCATAGCTATGTTTGTACATACATTTAGATATTTAAATCTATATTTCTAAATTCACCTTGAAGTCCTATACCACTTTTATTTTTAAATCACCAACAAATTCATCTTTTATATAAAGATATGGTCTAAATATAGAGATCTAGTTTTTCTATTGTTAAATTTAAATATTTGAATAGCAACAATCACAGTTAAACTTTAGAAACTTTGTTCGCATCTCATGTCATCTCAGTATCAGATCAAATACACTTAATCAATATTTATCTATATTTAAGACATAGGCACCAGTGCCCAATCATTAAACCTATATCACTTGGACCTCATTTTGTGCCATCTCAAAATGTTGACTTAATGTGTTCCATCAATCTCTACAGATCAATAAGGTCCTTATCGATCAAAGCTCACTATTGATAAAAACTATATAAACATCCACTCACCATTGGATCATTATCTTATGCCTTTACTCAGACATTAAATGTCAGTCAGGTTGACCTCAACTCTTATAATCCCTAAATGTTAACTTCACGTGCTCTATCGATCTTTGTGTATCAACCAGGTTATTAATGATCAACACTCACTATTTGATCAACTATATGAATGCCCACTCACCATTAGATCATTAGCTTATACCTTTGTTTAGACATTACACATCATGTACCTATCCTCATCTTGATACCTCATTGTTAGGGTGTGGAGCTAAAAGCTACACCTTGTTGCAAACAGAGGTTTCTATGAGTATTCAGTCATCGGCGTCGGTAGGCCAAAACCGACATCAGTCAGGGGACGCAAAAGGAAAACTAACATTAGCGGGAGACCGGCCGGCGTTAGTCACCTCAAGGAAGGTAGGGACCGATGTCAATCGCCTGTGGTGGTCAGAACTGCTATTGACGGACAGTCAGTTAAGTGAACGCATTTTTTGCATGATAAAGACCAGTTCGAGTCTTTGAGCCACTTATCTAAATTAAGTGTATGCATGAGATCTATATAATAGACTCATGGGTTGTATTGTTAAGTGTAGAACTTGTAGAATCCAAGTGTGGAACTTGGAGAGTTCTTCCCATGGTGGAATCAAGTAGGATTCCCCATGTATGTAAGATCAGGTTTGATATGCAAGGAGTTGCAGGGTCATGGAGGAGATCTACATGTGATAAGTAAGATCAGGTTGATCTGCAGGGATGTGTGTATGCGAGGGTCAGAATAAGATCGATGGGGGAGCAAGATCAAGGTGACAGTAATACATCAGGAGCAGGATCATGGTGAGATCTACTTAGAGTACCAGTTCGTACTCGATTGTACTAGATGTACAATGAGGTGAACAACAGCTTGTGTAAGTTGTTAGTTGTGACCTATGAGAGAAGATTACTCAGGTGGGAAGATTACTTGGAGCCCTTGATGTCAGGGAACCTAGAACAATAAACATGCTCTGATCCCTACTTTGTTAGGATCTTGCTCCACCAATTAGAGCACATATGATTACTTCTTGTATTAGCAACTAAACACAGAATTTAACCAGAATCAATAAGTAACTAGAAATATGAAACAACACAGGAATTGAGAGACAATACACAATTATATTAATAATCACTCAGAAGAATATACAATAAAGAAGATGCCACTTCTTCCTCCACCTCAAAGGTTCGCCACACCTCAAGACCTTCTTCCCTCTCTCTCTTGGTCACAACAATCAACTCCAATACAGAATTGATGTTCACCTCTCCAATTAGTCAGTAACACACTGCCAGTTACGTCAAGTACACAATCGTACTCTAAGTAGATCCCCTGCTCTCTGCTACTACCTGCAAATCACTAGACCTTACTCACCATTTTAGATCTCCTATAGAAAGTCATGCACACATGCTGACCAAGATCATACACATACGAAAAACCCTGTTGATTCTCCAAACCAGTACCCACCTTGGTACTGTGGCACTAGGAGGAATACACCATTGCTCTCTTCTCTCTGAAGGAGCTTATTGCTCTCTTACTCATTAGCTACAAGTTTACAATACAACCCATGAATCTATATATAGATCTCATGCTTACAATAATTAGACTAACCTAATTACACTAATTAGACACGCAACTCAAGACTAAGACTAGACTTTGACATGTAAACAAATAGTCTAAAAATAGACTCTCCTGAATCAACATGCAAACTTCCTGTTCATGCACAGGCTGCCGATGTCGGCACATCCATGACCGATGTCGGCCGACTGGTGACCGACGCCGGTTGCTTCCTCACTGCCATCTGATTGACATCGGTTGATCAGACCGACGCTAGTTTCCCTGTAATTGATTCTGCAACTCCCCGCAACTTTGCATCCTCCGTAACTTCTATTGTTTGCATTTTGGTGAAGCTTTTAGCTCCACAACCTAACAATCTCCCACTTGGAGATAAATAGTTGCACCTGTACCTGTACCTGTACATCGTCTAAATTATTCTCTAGCTTGTATTCCTCTTCAAGATCAATCCTGAAGACCAATCACCACACAACCTGTGATGCTACACCTGTCATCAAAGTAACCTGCCACATCCGAACCTACATCTCCATGTAGTGAAGAACTTGACCCTGCATAACAAGAATCCCTGTTGCTAGTCCCACTGAACTACCCTCTAGTACTCCTTCCCCGAATTGGCTCCATACTTTTTGACAACCCCCACTACTTGGAAAAATACATGTCTACTCTAGACCTCATGTGATTTCAAACCCTGTTCTAAGCTCAGCTTGAACTGTCCAGCACTTGGTGTGCTTTCTGATTCTGCATCCTGCATCATGAACCCTGCCAACACCATCTTCACATCAGCTCCCACTAGAGATAAAATCTCCGTGACCCTTATGCCAAAGAATTTCGCTACTCCAAATTCTTCATGACACGCCTCTGAACTAACCTTACCTTTAGCTCAGCAAATCCCTGTATATACAAACCTGCTAGCAAATAACCCACATACAGTAACTAGATAATGTCACAACTCATCATCCACCTGGTAAGATAAAACCACAATAATTACACTGACATTGACTAAAGCCATGCTTAGTCATCCATCTGTCAAAATTGTACCACTGTCCTGCAGCTTCCTCAAGACCATATGCCTTGGCCTTCTATCTCACATATCCATCCACTCTCTTCTTTAACTTGGGAATCCATTTCGTCTCTCAGTGCTTACTTTTAGCTGACAACACTACCAACAAATACCTATTTGGTTCTTCTCCAAGGACTCACACTCCTCATCCATGCCAAGTTCCCACTGTATCTGGATTCTACCTGCATTTCCTCTTCGCATCTTCCTGGTTCTTGACCTTTAATAAGCAATATAAAGATGGTGAACAATGAATATGAGGTTCACTTACCCTTTCTGACCTCGACATGAGCATTTGAGACTTGTTGACAGCTTGTTATCCGCCCACTATCCATACCAGTGACCGATCTCGACCATCTCCCAATTTGTTTCCGACCGATGTCGGCTCTCTGTACTGACCCTGACTGCCGACGTCATTTCTCTGGCTGACGCTATTATCCTTTCTACCGACGTTGGTTCCTTCATGATCGATGTCAGTATTCTTGTTGCCAACGTCAGTTACTGTCTGACTGATGCCGGTACCTGTGTTCATCTGTGAGTGATAACTTTTTACCCACGAGCTCTCCATGGATCAAAATCCTGATCAAATCAACCCTGCTCTACTCAGAATAATTTAGTTTCCTCACCTAATCTCTGTCCATCATCTCCTCCATGAACACCAAGGCTTTTCAGTTCTTTAGCTTGTCAAAGACATCTATCTTCCGCTTGAGAACCTGCATTCCCCTCCTACATATGTGACCAAGCTCATGAAGCCACATCTCTGCAACAGAAGGTGAATCAGTAATATAAGTAGATAGATAAAGGATACCTACTTTCTTACCACCATTTAATTCAAGTGCATCCACTGTGAGAGTTACAGTGCATCTCCCATCACCCAAATTTCTTGAAGAAATTAGACTCATCTCTAAGACTAGTACCTGCATGACTTCCTTCAACCACTGGGTGTCATCCATCTACAATTTCAGCTTCACTTCCCCTTCATCAATAATCTGACAAGGCTCTCCAACCCTTAAATAAATCTCTCTAAAGTCTCTAAAGACGTATCCATGAAAAGATGCTCTATTTTGGGCTGCATGGAAAGAGGCAAAAGAATCTGTAAACAAAGATTCTACTTTATCCAGAGCAACCTGTGCAATGACCCTTGCAACATTTGTTTCTACACGTTGATCTTCTACCGACCAACAATCTCCTTTTACTTGCTCTTTCTTTTCATCAATCAGACTATTCGTGCTATTCAGTTTCTCCATTCATAGCTTATTTTCTTCTGCCATTGCTATACTCCCATTCAATCTGAAACCCCTGTGAGTGACCTGTAATCAAAAACACTACCAGATCTGAAACCACCTGTTAGTCAACCCAACCAAAAGCTCTGATACCACTTGTCAGGGAACCTAGAACAATAAACATACTCTGATCCCTACTTTATCAGGATCTTGCTCCACCAATTAGAGAACATATGATTACTTCTTGTATTAGCAACTAAACATAGAATTTAACCAGAATCAATAAGTAACTAGAAATATGAAACAACACAGGAATTGAGAGACAATACACAATTGTATTAATAATCACTCAGAAGAATATACAATAAATAAGATGCCACTTCTTCCTCCACCTCAAAGGTTCACCACACCTCAAGACCTTTTTCCCTCTCTCTCTTGGTCACAACAATCAACTCTAATACAAAATTGATGTTCACCTCTCCAACTAGTCAGTAACACGCTACCAATTACGTCAAGTACACAACTGTACTCCAAGTAGATCCCCTGCTCTCTGCTGCTACCTGCAAATCACTAGACCTTACTCACCATTGTAGATCTCCTATAGAAAGTCATGCACACATACTGACCAAGATCATACACATACGAAGAACCCTGTTTATTCTCCAAACCAGTACTCACCTTGGTACTATGGCACTAGGAGGAACGCACCATTGCTCTCTTCTCTCTAAAGGAACTTATTGCTCTCTTACTCACTAGCTACAAGTTTACAATACAGCCCATGAGTCCATATATAGATCTCATGCTTACAATAATTAGACTAACCTAATTAAAATAATTAGACATGCAACTCAAGACTAAGACTAGCCTTTGACATGTAAACAAACAGTCCAAAAATAGACTCTCCCAGATCAACATGTAAACTACCTGTTCACGCACAGGCTATCGACGTCGGCACATCCATGACCGATGTCGGCCGACTGGTGACCGACGCCGGTTACTTCTTCACTGCCATCTGATCGACATCGATTGATCAGACCGACACCGATTTCCCTGCAACTGATTCTACAACTCCTCACAACTCTACATCCTCTGTAACTTCTCCTATTTGCATTCTGGCGAAGCTTTTAGCTCCACAACCTAACACTTGAGGAGGAAGCCTCACAGAGGTGGAAGAAGAGTGTGATCTCTTTATTGTAATTTCTTTTGTAATGAGTTGAATACAATTGTGTGTTGCCTCTCATATTCTATGTGTTTTCTCATTGATAGTTATTTGTTCTTCTGGTATTTCTGCATGTTTAATTGCTTATACAATGGTAATCATGTGTGCTCTTAAATCTGACAAGTTGTGTCAGAGCTTTGGGGAGTTTTGGTCCTATCAATTGGTATCAGAGCGAGGTTGGACGTTCTCAGAGCGAGTTTGACTAATAGATGGCCCAGATCTATTAAGTGTTGTTGATTACAGGTTACTCACAGGGGTTGCTAATTAAGTGGGAGTATAGCAATGGCTAAAGAAGGTAAGCTAAGGATGAAGAAAGTCAGGCACAGGATTAACACTACAAGGAGTGTGGTGGGTTGTCTTCAAGTGGGAGCTTGAAGAGGAATACAAGCTAGGATGCAGATTGGACAGAGTACTGGTATGGGTACAGGTGCAACTCTTTATCTCCAAATGGGAGATTATTAGGGTGTGGAGCTAAAAGCTACACCTTGTTGCAAACAGAGGTTTATATGAGTATTCAGTCACCAACGTTGGCAAGCCAAAACTAACGTTAGTCAGGGGACGCAGAAGAAAAACTGACATCGATGAGAGATTGGCCGGCGTCGGTCACCTCCAAGAAGGTAGAGACCGACGTCGTTCGCCTGTGGTGATCAGAACTGCTGTTGACGGACAGTCAGTTAAGTGAATGTGTTGTTTGCATGATAAAGACTAGTTCGAGTCTTTGAGCCGCTTGTCTAAATTAAGTGTATGCATGAGATCTATATAATAGACTCATGGGCTGTATTGTTAAGTGTAGAACTTGTAGAATCCAAGTGTGGAACTTGGAGAGTTCTTCCTATGGTGGAATCAAGTAGGATTCCCCATGTATGTAAGACCAGGTTTGATATGCAGGGAGTTGCAGGGTCATGGAGGAGATCTACATGTGATAAGTAAGATCAGGTTGGTCTGCAGGGATGTGTGTATGCGAGGGTCAGAATAAGATCAGCGAGGGAGCAAGATCAAGGTGACAGCAATACATTAGGAGCAGGATCATGGTGAGATCTACTTGGAGTACCGGTTCGTACTAGGTTGTACTGGATGTACAATGAGGTGAACAACAGCTTGTGTAAGTTGTTAGTTGTGACCTATGAGAGAAGATTACTCAGGTGGGAAGATTACTTGGAGCCCTTGAGGAGGAAGCCTCATAGAGGTGGAAGAAGAGTGTGATCTCTTTATTGTAATTTCCTTTGTAATGAGTTGAATACAATTGTGTGTTGCCTCTCATATTCTGTGTGTTTTCTCATTGATAGTTATTTGTTCTTCTAGTATTTCTGCATGTTTAATTGTTTATACAATGGTAATCATGTGTCCTATTAAATCTAACAAGTTGTGTCAGAGCTTTGGGGAGTTTCGGTCCTATCACTCATGACTCCTTAGAGCACTCATGCACCATTGATCTTGATCGAGCTTTAACACCTTCAAAAATGACCAAGTATGGGAACCCTATCAATATAAATGAGTAGCCATTTTTGATCCTTAATAACTTCCTCTACAATTACTCATAGCATCTCAAACTTGGACCAGATGATCCCTTTCCTTAGGAGAATCCAACCATATAACACACTACTCCTATAATTCTTGTATGTGTAAGATATAATGCCATTAAAGTCCCTTCTTATCAACTTAGATCATAGATCCAACCATGCCCAAATCTTCCTAAGAGGCCAAATTTTATCATCCATAACTATTGTTTCACTTCAGTGCATGATCTCAAACTTAGTGTAAATGATCTCTGCTCAAAATTAAATAAACTCATATGATCATGTTGGTTAGATTTTATGCACAACTTAAAACCTAGGTAGTCATGAGATAAATCTCCTTCATTTAATAGTTAATCTCCTATATAAGATGTTTATCTATTGAGGTTTTGGATCCTAATAACTAATTTTTGGGGTTTTACTTTAATTGCCTCAGCTCATGAGCCATAGCTGGGTAATTTGGTAGCAAGTAAGCAGTTATGTCTGTTAAATATTGGAGAAAAGGGGAATATATAGTAGTAACATAAGGGAGAAAATGTGCTTAACAATAAATATATTTTAGAGTTTACTGCATCCACACAATCATAAATAAACAATAAAATCACACTTTTAGCAAGAAAGAGAAGTAATAAATTCTACCTCAGATCCAAAATAACACAAAGTTCATCCTGAGATCTTAATAGAATGTTAATAAAAATTTTGTAGACACAAAGTTGACCAAAAATATACTTCCCTTCATTCAATGTAGACAAAATCACATCCAAGATTTTCAACACAAAGTTTAAAATCTTAAAAATGGCAAGTTACAATAGTTTTTTGCCAAAATGTTCTGATGTTTATCCTATAGGCTTCTTCCTATATTTATAGTGTCCATAAGAAAAATAAAAATAGGAAACATTAATTTCTTTTCCCATATGTGCAAGCTATAAAACTAGAGATAGTTGAGAGTCTTTTTCCATGATTCCCTCATTGTATGGCACGGATGATTTTCAACTTAAAATAGAATCTTCCATTTTGCATGTCTGCCACCTATTTCCAAGTAATTGACTTTTTAAAACAACTTGAAATAATGTCTTTTAAACCAATTACTTAAGTTTTTTACAACTCAACTTAATTACTTAATTACTTTTTTGGAGAGAAGGAAAGAAAAATAAGAAGAAGAAAGAAGAGAAAGTTAATCCAGCTACACGACCTTAATCTTATTCTTATTTTGATATTGGATGTACCTATCAAATATGTATTACACCACTCCTCCATCAACCTTTGTAATAGCTTCAGTCTCTCTTTTGAACCTTAGGAACTCTCTTTCTAGGATCTTGCTAAATGTGCTTACCTTTTTCAAGTTTGTTTCTAATTCCTTGACATCACCATGAAGTTTAATCAACTTCTCAATTAAATTGCAAGTAAAAAGAGTGACAACTTCATCTATCTTTTTCTAGAGAAGTGAAAGGAGGTCTTCAAGGGTTGTTAGAGGCCTATCAAGTGTATGACTTTTAATGTAATAGATACAATTATCCAACTGCTCCATCACTTTATCAGCCTCTTTTTCTAATAGTTGCATTTCACCCAGAATGTTTTTTAGAGTTTTTGTGTGAAAAGACATGATTATTTCTAGTTGTTTTCCCCTTTGTACTGATTTATCTAGTAAAATTTGTTATTCAATCGATATTTTCTTAAGCAATGAATTTATTTTAACTAGGGTTTCCAACTGGCATTCAGCAATTCTATTTTCACTATTTATTTCCTCCATCAACTTCCTCAACTGAGTAAACTTACTTTGTAGATCACCCAAGCTATCTTGTATTTCTTTGTATTTATATATTGATTTTTGAATGATCTACTCTATTCACTCATCAATGGCCCTGGATTGTCTCCTATATCTTCAAATTCTCTTATGACATGCTCATTGAATTGCTCTTCTACTAGTATGGGCTAAGATGAATATTGTGCAACCTTTGTAATGATCTCACATAGCTTGGAGATTTGCTCATTTAATTTAGATTTTTCAACTTTTTCCTTATCCAACTTGAAGAAGAGTGCATCAATTAGAGTATGGGTATCTTGTTTTAGTAAATCAGGGGTAACTTTTCCCAAAGGGACTCTAGTTACTATTATGTCTACTATAGTCAATTCCCCCTTTTGTTTTCCCTCTACTAGAGTTGAAATTTGAGCAAAATTTTGACTATAAGGTTAAATGATTAACTTTGAAGTCATTTTGGTAGCTTTTGTCCTTTTACCTCTTCCTCCAAGGCTCTTGAGCCACTGTAGATCTTCCTCTTCCAATTTTATTACTTCCCTAGCCTTTGGAACTACTTGTGAAGCCAACCAAGATGAGAAGTCACTATTTGGGGGGTGAAAAGTGTCAACATGTACCACCATATATTGATTGGAACCTATTGCATTAGAATTTAACACTATATCATAACCTTTTTCTTCAACACCATCTAGAGAAATTACCTTTTCAAACTCTATCATTTTATCCACCATCGACTGCTTCCTCAACTCTTCATCTATAGTAGTCCTGCTACCATTTTCTACTCTAGTTACATTTTCTACCAATACTTCTTTATGGGCATGAGAATCCCCCAAAGATGAAGAAATGGTATCTGAAGGAGGAAGTATCTGGGTGGTGAGAAAGGAGGAGGGTGAGGTGATGGATATATTTCTTTTACTAAAGGGAGAGTGAAAGATGATGTCTTTAAAGGTGGGATAATTGTGATATTTTATGAAGATTATAAGGTGGGGTTCACCAGGGATGTTGAAGTGCTATGAGCTGATACAGAAGGAATTTTATCAATAGTAGATGCTTTTGAAGTAGATGAAGATTCTTGCTTGCCTGTTGCTTGAGATTTTTTATGCACTTTTAAGTTTTCTAGTCTCTGGCTACTCTCACCTTCATGTTTCCTCTTTCTGAAACTCCCCTACCTTATTTGTTGCATTATTTCCTCATCCAAATAATGTCCCTTTTCCTACAACCAATTTGAAGTATCAATGAGGATGATTGAAGTTCTCTCTTCAATTATTTTGGAACTAACTTTAATGGTTGGTAGAGGGGCCTTGTCTCCTCCTATTTGATTGTATGCATCAAGTATCACATGGCCATCAGCAAGAAGATTTTTAGGTATCCTTGACAAACCAAAATCAACAATTTATTATACTGTTAATTCCTGAAGTCCCTTCTTCTAACTTCAAATTCATTCCTGCAGCTTATCTAAAAGTCCTCCAATGTGGGGATGTGCATACATTCTATAGAGACCATCTTTTTTGCAATCCCTTTAGGATAAAAGTTCATCCTATCTTGGAAGTATTCCTATTCATAATGAAGAAACATTTCTATTTAGACATTCTTGGCCTTTTGGATACTCTAACAATTATAATTACCAATTGTGATGGGGAAGTTAATTGATAACTTGTGTTGATTTACTTTCAAGTCATATAATTCTACCAATAATTTGCACAATTCCATTATTACCCATTCTTCATTGGGGTATCTTGGTAGCTTAAGTGGTGATCTTGAGAAACCACTAATCCTGAGGTAAGTGAAATCAGCAAATTGAATGAAGTTGCAGCCAAATTGAGAGACAACCTCCCATGCCTCCTTGATTACTCTGCGTGTTTTCAGATCATTGTTTAGCTTACAAATGATTTCATAAAAGAACCCATCAGTTACTATCTTGTATTTCTTTTAGTATTCAGGTAATACTAGCTGTGGATAATACTCATAGATAGGGTCTGTTGCTAACATCCCTCTCCTATCCAATTTGGAGAATATTCCTTCTGAGGCTATAGCATATACCAGATATGAAGTCATTTTGAAATCAAGCATCTGTATAACCTTCTTGAGCTGTTCACCAATGTTATTACTTATTATTTCAGCCCAATTGATCATTGTATTAGCTCTATTGACCTCAATTATTCTGATGAAGTAATACATCCATGAGTAGAAGAATTTTGTATTTATTTCTCCATTTATTTTAAATGATAATTGGCTAATGTCATCAACTTCTTGCACAAGATATGATCTTTGAATGGTCTTCAGGAATCTAGATGGTTATTTAAATTTCTTCAGATAACTTTTATTCATGATACCTATACATTCAATTGTGTTGTTTTCCCATCTATCAATGGCCCTTTGCATGTTGACATCAAGTACTTTGGATTTTGCTAGAATTTTAAGATAGTAGTTGAAGAATTGTGTGTCCAACCTTGTCACTGTATTTCTTGTTGTCCCTGATTATTTTAGTTAAAGGATTATAAAATTTGGCACACTCTAAAACAAACTCTAGCAATTGGGCAGTACTTAGAAATTTTTTAGCTTGAATGATCCCACTATTAACCATAGCTTGCATAAGGGGTGTCTTATGGGTTGCCTTAGATCTATCAATTAGTTCACTTACAGACACATGTCCCACATTAGTATCACCTATTTTAGTAAGTTTACACACTATACATGATTCCACTAGATATCCCTTGTACTCATATGTCATACTACCTGATTATGCTTTTGCCTGAGATTTTTATTTTCCTCTCTTTCTTGAAGCTTTTGCAGTTGCAAGACTAGGATCTTCTTGTGTGAAAATCATTTTTCCTACCTTCCTGCCTCTTTTGTCTCTAAAAATATCTCTTGTATGTAAGACATTTTCCATAGATTCCCTCTCATAAATATATGCACAACTTAAAATATTCCTTAAGAAATTTTGAACAAACATTTTACTCAACATTTGTCAAGTTTATTCATGCATATGATCAATTTTAGTTTTCTGAGAATCATCTTATTATGAAATTTTAGGTAAACTTTCAGTGCACATAATGAGAAGGGGACTCAACTGAGAGAGAACAAAGATTTGTTTTGGTCTACTTGCCTTTGCATGGCAGATTTGGAGGGTTGTCTTAATCATTTTTTAGTCATAAAAATTCTATTTAAGCTTTCTCTTTGTATTGAGGACTTTTGGGGGTGTATTACTTACTTTACTTTATAAAAGAGAAATAAGTAATGACTTAAAAAAAATTCTTTTGTATTTAGGACTTTTAGGGGTGCATTACTTACTTTATAAAAGAGAAATAAGTAATGACTTAAAAAAGTTCCTTTTATATTGAGGACTTTTTGGGGTGCATTACTTTATAAAAAGAAAATAAGTAATGACTTAAAAATTTTCTGGTTGAGCCTAAGTAATGACTTTAAAAAGTTCCCTTTATATCTAAGACTTTTCAGGGTGCATTACTTACTTTATAAAAGGGAAATAATTAATGACTTAAAAAAGTTCTAGTTGAGCTTAAGTAATGACTTAAAAAAGTTCTATTTGAGCTTAAGTAATGACTTAAACAAGTTCCCTTTATATCTAGGACTTTTGGGGGTGCATTACTTACTTTATAAAAGGGAAATAAGTAATGACTTCAAAAAAGTCCGATTGAGCTTAATTAATGACTTTAAAAAGTTTCAGTTGAGCTTTCCTTTGTATTGAGGAATTTTTGAGCTCACTTAATGAAAATAAGTAATTACTCCTAATAACTCCACTTTACACTAAGCCTTTAAATGGTGGAGTTTTGGGTAGGCTCAACTCGTTTTAATAAAGTGACTAATGAGGCTAAGAAATTCTAATTTAATCTTTTAAGTGGGCTACAAGAATTTTGAAAGGCTTGACTAATTTTGGAGATGAAGAAATGACTTATTGATAACTGAACTCTTTCCTTTTGACCTACGAATTTTCAAATATGTTCAACACGTTTTTCAAAAAGAAGTAATGACTCTTCAAAGACCTAGTTTGCATGCTAAATGGTATTGTTTGAAAATTTTAATGGATTTTATAAATTAGATAGTGGGAATAAGAAATGCCTTAGCTTATTTTCAAAGAAGTAAAGAGCCAATGAAATCTCGATTTGTAAAGGATGGGTTAAAATCATGAATTTTATTGAAAGCTTGACTTGCTTGTTAATGTCAGGAATCTAGAACAACAAACATGCTCTGATGCCACTAGTTGGGATCTTGCTTCTCAGAAAAAGCACAGTATGATTACCAAGTATAAGCAATTGAATATGCGGAAATAACCAGAAACACAAGTAACTAGAATTCACCAATAGCACAGAATATGAGAGACAATACACTATCTTGTATTAACACTAACAGAAAAGAATACAACAAAGAGCCGCCACACTCTTTCACCTTACAGAGATTCGCCACACCTCAAGTGTTCAGTAATTCTTCTCACACACACTCTCCTACACAAAAAATGGTCCCAACAACCAACTCACACACAGAATTGGTGTTCACCTCACCAACCAGTCAGTAATAACCCTGCCGGTACATCAAGCACTCTATAGCACTTCAAGCTGATCTCTCATGAACCTGCAACAAGCAATTCAAAAACCAAACTTACATGTAGATCCCCAATGAGCTTGCAACAACCTGCAACTCACAGATCTTACAACTAGAAGGAACTCTTCCTTTCTATCTCATACCTTATACAATACATGCCAATGGGTCTATAAATAGATCCCTAACTCAAACAATAACTTAGACTCTTAATTTAGACAATTGTCCTCGCAGCACAAGACTCTAACTGGTCTCAACATGCAAACTCTTCGTTCACTTAACTAACTGTCCATGAAACGAGCAGTTCTGGAACACACAGGCGACCGACGTCGGTCCCTGCTTGTCTGGTTCTGCCGACGTCGGCCGACTTCCTGCCGTCACCGGTGGCCTTCTGCACTGGTCCCTGTCGACGTCGGTCCTGATGCCGACGCCGGTTACTGTAGAACTCAGCAACCATCTGTTCCTCAGTTTGCAAAGGTTGAAGCTTTTAGCTCCACAACCTAACAATCTCCCACTTGGAGATAAACAGCTGCAACCTGTACATGTACCTGTACACCGTCTAGTTTGTTACCTTGGCTATGTATCCATCTTCAAAATCATCCTTGAAGACCAACCACCACAAAATCCGTGGTGCAAACCCTGTCATCCAAATTACCTGCCACATCCACATCTACAACCATGTAGAAATAAACCTGAACTTGCATAGCATGTGCACTTGCTACTAGTCCCTGTAAGAATCCACTGAGCTGACCTCCAATGGTTCTCTCTCAGATTGGCTCCTAACTTGTGACAGCTCCCACTGCTTGGGAAAACTCAGGTTTAGTACATACCATGCACTCAATCTCATTATGTGAATCAAGACCCCTGTTCATAGAACTGTCCAACCATCGGCGTGCCAACCGGTTTCACACAATCATCCTGAAACAAAGTCAACACATGACCTTCCATGTCTCTAGAACACACTCTTGCCAAAGAATCTTGCTGCTCTCAGATCCTCCATGACAAACACCTGAACTAGCTTTACCTTTAGTTCAGCAATACCTGTATATGTAACCCTGCAACAAGCACATCATACAGAAAATAGGATAGTGTAGCTAATACTATCCAACCTGGTAAAGAGAAACACAATGAACAAACCTCCATTGCCCTGCAGCTAATACAAGATCAAATACCCTGATCTTCCATCTCACGTATCTATTTCCGCTCTTCTTCATCCTTAACATCCATTCGTCTCTCAGTGTTTACTTCCAGCTGGCAACACTACCCAAAACACCTATTTGGTTCTCCTCCAAGGAATCACATCCTCATTCAAGCCTAGCTCCCACTGTTTCCTGGATCTACCTGTTCTGCTTCTTCAATAACTCCCTGGTCCTATGCCATAAGTGAGCAACAAGTAGTGTAAAGAAGGGAAATGATGAATTTAAGAACTTACTTACACCTTCAGTCCTCCATATGGGCGCTTGAGACTCCATGACAGCTTGCTGTCCACCCAAAATTCGTCTCAGTGACCGATGCCGGTCACATCTCAGTCTACAGCCGACCGATGTCGGTTCCCTGCGACTGCCTCTCTGCCGACGTCATTTTCCCCTGGCCGACGCCGGTCTCTGTCTGCCCCAAGTCACCGACGTCGGGCTGCACATAGCCGACATCGGTCCCTATCTGGACACCGACGCCAGTTTTCCTGCCGACATCGGTCTCTGTGTTTTTCTTGTGAGACCTGACTTTTTCCCGCGAGCTCCTTTTGGATCAAACCCTTGTCCAAAACACCCTTGCTCTGCTTAAAATTCCCCTGCACCTTGTGCTGAACTCTGTCCGTCACTTTCTCCTTAAAAACCAAGGCTTTCCTGTTCTTGTCACTAACATCGGATTCCTCAAGAAATCTCACCTTCTTCTTCTGCATACAGAAACCACGATCCATGCCTTCCAAATCCGAAAGCATATCCTTTGACTCAAGAACCAGCATCTCCTTCATATCTATGTGACCAAGCTTATCAAGCCACATCTCTAAATCTACAGCTGAAGTAGATAACCCAGAAGAAGAATCAGTAAAACAAGTAGATAGATAAAGTGTACCTACTTTCTTACCTCTAGCTATAACAAGTGTACCCTTGGTAACCTTCCAAGAGTCTGCTGTGAGAGTTACTGTGCAACCCTCTTCACCCAAACTTCTAACAGAAATCAGATTCCGCTTCAGAACTGGGACGTGCATGACCTCCTTTAACACCCATATGTTACCTGTCTGCAGTTTCAGCTTCACTTTGCCTTTGCCAACAATCTGACAAGACTTACCATCCCCTACACAAATTTCTCCAAAATCTCCCTGGACATACTCATGAAAAAATTCCCTATGTGGGGATGCATGAAAAGAGGCACCAGAATCTAATACCCAAGATTCTACTTTATCCAAAGAACATACCAGAGCATCCTGTGCAATGTAACCTGCAGCATCTGCTTCTTCTTCATGTTCTTCATGCTGATCTGTACCCGATCTGCAATCTCTCTTTAAGTTCCCTTGCTTTCCACATTTCCAGCAGGTTATTCTGCCATACCTGGACTTGGATCTCTTGCCCGTCTTCGACCTTGATCTCCCACGCTCTATCTTCTCTCTTGGCCTTCCTCTTCCTTCAACACTCAAAGCATCTCCAGATGATTCACCTGTGCTTTTCCTGCGTATCTCTTCGTTCAAGATTACACTCACAATATCATCCACTTTTAAGACTTTTGAAGGAGACACAGTATTAGAAACTGCCATTACCATACCTTCCCAACTTTCAGGTAATGAACACAAGATTAAGAGAGCTCTTATTTCATCATCAAATACAATATTGACTGAACTTAACTGGTTTACTAAACCATGGAAATCACTAAGATGGCTATGAACAGATCCACCTTCCAACATTTGCAAATTAAATAAACGCTTCATAAGAAATACCTTATTCGAAGCTGAGGGTTTTTCATATAAATTTGCCAAAGATTCCATCAACTCCACCGTTGTCTTACACTGTGATAAGCTGGAAATCACAGATGATGCAAGACTCAATCTAACAGATCCCAGAGCCTTCCGATCAAGAACCTCCCATTCTTCATCTTTCATATCCAAGGGTTTGCTAGCAACCCCACCCAACGGTAAGTACAAATCTTTCTGATACAGATAGTCCTCAATCTGCATCCTCCATAATTGGTAGTTCTTGCCATTGAACTTTTTCATTCGTAGTTGACTGCTTTCTGTCATTGCTCAACTCCCACTCAAACAGAAACCCTGTGAGTACCCTGTAATCAAAACACACTACCCAGATCTACACCAATCTGTTAGTATCCCAACCTAAAGCTCTGATACCAATTGATGGTATCAAGCTTAAGAACTTACAACCAAGGCTCTGATACCAGTTGTCAGGAATCTAGAACAACAAACATGCTCTGATGCCACTAGTTGGGATCTTGCTTCTCAGAAAAAGCACAGTATGATTACCAAGTATAAGCAATTGAATATGCGGAAATAACCAGAAACACAAGTAACTAGAATTCACCAATAGCACAGAATATGAGAGACAATACACTATCTTGTATTAACACTAACAGAAAAGAATACAACAAAGAGCCGCCACACTCTTTCACCTTACAGAGATTCGCCACACCTCAAGTGTTCAGTAATTCTTCTCACACACACTCTCCTACACAAAAAATGGTCCCAACAACCAACTCACACACAGAATTGGTGTTCACCTCACCAACCAGTCAGTAATAACCCTGCCGGTACATCAAGCACTCTATAGCACTTCAAGCTGATCTCTCATGAACCTGCAACAAGCAATTCAAAAACCAAACTTACATGTAGATCCCCAATGAGCTTGCAACAACCTGCAACTCACAGATCTTACAACTAGAAGGAACTCTTCCTTTCTATCTCATACCTTATACAATACATGCCAATGGGTCTATAAATAGATCCCTAACTCAAACAATAACTTAGACTCTTAATTTAGACAATTGTCCTCGCAGCACAAGACTCTAACTGGTCTCAACATGCAAACTCTTCGTTCACTTAACTAACTGTCCATGAAACGAGCAGTTCTGGAACACACAGGCGACCGACGTCGGTCCCTGCTTGTCTGGTTCTGCCGACGTCGGCCGACTTCCTGCCGTCACCGGTGGCCTTCTGCACTGGTCCCTGTCGACGTCGGTCCTGATGCCGACGCCGGTTACTGTAGAACTCAGCAACCATCTGTTCCTCAGTTTGCAAAGGTTGAAGCTTTTAGCTCCACAACCTAACAATCTCCCACTTGGAGATAAACAGCTGCAACCTGTACATGTACCTGTACACCGTCTAGTTTGTTACCTTGGCTATGTATCCATCTTCAAAATCATCCTTGAAGACCAACCACCACAAAATCCGTGGTGCAAACCCTGTCATCCAAATTACCTGCCACATCCACATCTACAACCATGTAGAAATAAACCTGAACTTGCATAGCATGTGCACTTGCTACTAGTCCCTGTAAGAATCCACTGAGCTGACCTCCAATGGTTCTCTCTCAGATTGGCTCCTAACTTGTGACAGCTCCCACTGCTTGGGAAAACTCAGGTTTAGTACATACCATGCACTCAATCTCATTATGTGAATCAAGACCCCTGTTCATAGAACTGTCCAACCATCGGCGTGCCAACCGGTTTCACACAATCATCCTGAAACAAAGTCAACACATGACCTTCCATGTCTCTAGAACACACTCTTGCCAAAGAATCTTGCTGCTCTCAGATCCTCCATGACAAACACCTGAACTAGCTTTACCTTTAGTTCAGCAATACCTGTATATGTAACCCTGCAACAAGCACATCATACAGAAAATAGGATAGTGTAGCTAATACTATCCAACCTGGTAAAGAGAAACACAATGAACAAACCTCCATTGCCCTGCAGCTAATACAAGATCAAATACCCTGATCTTCCATCTCACGTATCTATTTCCGCTCTTCTTCATCCTTAACATCCATTCGTCTCTCAGTGTTTACTTCCAGCTGGCAACACTACCCAAAACACCTATTTGGTTCTCCTCCAAGGAATCACATCCTCATTCAAGCCTAGCTCCCACTGTTTCCTGGATCTACCTGTTCTGCTTCTTCAATAACTCCCTGGTCCTATGCCATAAGTGAGCAACAAGTAGTGTAAAGAAGGGAAATGATGAATTTAAGAACTTACTTACACCTTCAGTCCTCCATATGGGCGCTTGAGACTCCATGACAGCTTGCTGTCCACCCAAAATTCGTCTCAGTGACCGATGCCGGTCACATCTCAGTCTACAGCCGACCGATGTCGGTTCCCTGCGACTGCCTCTCTGCCGACGTCATTTTCCCCTGGCCGACGCCGGTCTCTGTCTGCCCCAAGTCACCGACGTCGGGCTGCACATAGCCGACATCGGTCCCTATCTGGACACCGACGCCAGTTTTCCTGCCGACATCGGTCTCTGTGTTTTTCTTGTGAGACCTGACTTTTTCCCGCGAGCTCCTTTTGGATCAAACCCTTGTCCAAAACACCCTTGCTCTGCTTAAAATTCCCCTGCACCTTGTGCTGAACTCTGTCCGTCACTTTCTCCTTAAAAACCAAGGCTTTCCTGTTCTTGTCACTAACATCGGATTCCTCAAGAAATCTCACCTTCTTCTTCTGCATACAGAAACCACGATCCATGCCTTCCAAATCCGAAAGCATATCCTTTGACTCAAGAACCAGCATCTCCTTCATATCTATGTGACCAAGCTTATCAAGCCACATCTCTAAATCTACAGCTGAAGTAGATAACCCAGAAGAAGAATCAGTAAAACAAGTAGATAGATAAAGTGTACCTACTTTCTTACCTCTAGCTATAACAAGTGTACCCTTGGTAACCTTCCAAGAGTCTGCTGTGAGAGTTACTGTGCAACCCTCTTCACCCAAACTTCTAACAGAAATCAGATTCCGCTTCAGAACTGGGACGTGCATGACCTCCTTTAACACCCATATGTTACCTGTCTGCAGTTTCAGCTTCACTTTGCCTTTGCCAACAATCTGACAAGACTTACCATCCCCTACACAAATTTCTCCAAAATCTCCCTGGACATACTCATGAAAAAATTCCCTATGTGGGGATGCATGAAAAGAGGCACCAGAATCTAATACCCAAGATTCTACTTTATCCAAAGAACATACCAGAGCATCCTGTGCAATGTAACCTGCAGCATCTGCTTCTTCTTCATGTTCTTCATGCTGATCTGTACCCGATCTGCAATCTCTCTTTAAGTTCCCTTGCTTTCCACATTTCCAGCAGGTTATTCTGCCATACCTGGACTTGGATCTCTTGCCCGTCTTCGACCTTGATCTCCCACGCTCTATCTTCTCTCTTGGCCTTCCTCTTCCTTCAACACTCAAAGCATCTCCAGATGATTCACCTGTGCTTTTCCTGCGTATCTCTTCGTTCAAGATTACACTCACAATATCATCCACTTTTAAGACTTTTGAAGGAGACACAGTATTAGAAACTGCCATTACCATACCTTCCCAACTTTCAGGTAATGAACACAAGATTAAGAGAGCTCTTATTTCATCATCAAATACAATATTGACTGAACTTAACTGGTTTACTAAACCATGGAAATCACTAAGATGGCTATGAACAGATCCACCTTCCAACATTTGCAAATTAAATAAACGCTTCATAAGAAATACCTTATTCGAAGCTGAGGGTTTTTCATATAAATTTGCCAAAGATTCCATCAACTCCACCGTTGTCTTACACTGTGATAAGCTGGAAATCACAGATGATGCAAGACTCAATCTAACAGATCCCAGAGCCTTCCGATCAAGAACCTCCCATTCTTCATCTTTCATATCCAAGGGTTTGCTAGCAACCCCACCCAACGGTAAGTACAAATCTTTCTGATACAGATAGTCCTCAATCTGCATCCTCCATAATTGGTAGTTCTTGCCATTGAACTTTTTCATTCGTAGTTGACTGCTTTCTGTCATTGCTCAACTCCCACTCAAACAGAAACCCTGTGAGTACCCTGTAATCAAAACACACTACCCAGATCTACACCAATCTGTTAGTATCCCAACCTAAAGCTCTGATACCAATTGATGGTATCAAGCTTAAGAACTTACAACCAAGGCTCTGATACCAGTTGTCAGGAATCTAGAACAACAAACATGCTCTGATGCCACTAGTTGGGATCTTGCTTCTCAGAAAAAGCACAGTATGATTACCAAGTATAAGCAATTGAATATGCGGAAATAACCAGAAACACAAGTAACTAGAATTCACCAATAGCACAGAATATGAGAGACAATACACTATCTTGTATTAACACTAACAGAAAAGAATACAACAAAGAGCCGCCACACTCTTTCACCTTACAGAGATTCGCCACACCTCAAGTGTTCAGTAATTCTTCTCACACACACTCTCCTACACAAAAAATGGTCCCAACAACCAACTCACACACAGAATTGGTGTTCACCTCACCAACCAGTCAGTAATAACCCTGCCGGTACATCAAGCACTCTATAGCACTTCAAGCTGATCTCTCATGAACCTGCAACAAGCAATTCAAAAACCAAACTTACATGTAGATCCCCAATGAGCTTGCAACAACCTGCAACTCACAGATCTTACAACTAGAAGGAACTCTTCCTTTCTATCTCATACCTTATACAATACATGCCAATGGGTCTATAAATAGATCCCTAACTCAAACAATAACTTAGACTCTTAATTTAGACAATTGTCCTCGCAGCACAAGACTCTAACTGGTCTCAACATGCAAACTCTTCGTTCACTTAACTAACTGTCCATGAAACGAGCAGTTCTGGAACACACAGGCGACCGACGTCGGTCCCTGCTTGTCTGGTTCTGCCGACGTCGGCCGACTTCCTGCCGTCACCGGTGGCCTTCTGCACTGGTCCCTGTCGACGTCGGTCCTGATGCCGACGCCGGTTACTGTAGAACTCAGCAACCATCTGTTCCTCAGTTTGCAAAGGTTGAAGCTTTTAGCTCCACAACCTAACAATCTCCCACTTGGAGATAAACAGCTGCAACCTGTACATGTACCTGTACACCGTCTAGTTTGTTACCTTGGCTATGTATCCATCTTCAAAATCATCCTTGAAGACCAACCACCACAAAATCCGTGGTGCAAACCCTGTCATCCAAATTACCTGCCACATCCACATCTACAACCATGTAGAAATAAACCTGAACTTGCATAGCATGTGCACTTGCTACTAGTCCCTGTAAGAATCCACTGAGCTGACCTCCAATGGTTCTCTCTCAGATTGGCTCCTAACTTGTGACAGCTCCCACTGCTTGGGAAAACTCAGGTTTAGTACATACCATGCACTCAATCTCATTATGTGAATCAAGACCCCTGTTCATAGAACTGTCCAACCATCGGCGTGCCAACCGGTTTCACACAATCATCCTGAAACAAAGTCAACACATGACCTTCCATGTCTCTAGAACACACTCTTGCCAAAGAATCTTGCTGCTCTCAGATCCTCCATGACAAACACCTGAACTAGCTTTACCTTTAGTTCAGCAATACCTGTATATGTAACCCTGCAACAAGCACATCATACAGAAAATAGGATAGTGTAGCTAATACTATCCAACCTGGTAAAGAGAAACACAATGAACAAACCTCCATTGCCCTGCAGCTAATACAAGATCAAATACCCTGATCTTCCATCTCACGTATCTATTTCCGCTCTTCTTCATCCTTAACATCCATTCGTCTCTCAGTGTTTACTTCCAGCTGGCAACACTACCCAAAACACCTATTTGGTTCTCCTCCAAGGAATCACATCCTCATTCAAGCCTAGCTCCCACTGTTTCTTGGATCTACCTGTTCTGCTTCTTCAATAACTCCCTGGTCCTATGCCATAAGTGAGCAACAAGTAGTGTAAAGAAGGGAAATGATGAATTTAAGAACTTACTTACACCTTCAGTCCTCCATATGGGCGCTTGAGACTCCATGACAGCTTGCTGTCCACCCAAAATTCGTCTCAGTGACCGATGCCGGTCACATCTCAGTCTACAGCCGACCGATGTCGGTTCCCTGCGACTGCCTCTCTGCCGACGTCATTTTCCCCTGGCCGACGCCGGTCTCTGTCTGCCCCAAGTCACCGACGTCGGGCTGCACATAGCCGACATCGGTCCCTATCTGGACACCGACGCCAGTTTTCCTGCCGACATCGGTCTCTGTGTTTTTCTTGTGAGACCTGACTTTTTCCCGCGAGCTCCTTTTGGATCAAACCCTTGTCCAAAACACCCTTGCTCTGCTTAAAATTCCCCTGCACCTTGTGCTGAACTCTGTCCGTCACTTTCTCCTTAAAAACCAAGGCTTTCCTGTTCTTGTCACTAACATCGGATTCCTCAAGAAATCTCACCTTCTTCTTCTGCATACAGAAACCACGATCCATGCCTTCCAAATCCGAAAGCATATCCTTTGACTCAAGAACCAGCATCTCCTTCATATCTATGTGACCAAGCTTATCAAGCCACATCTCTAAATCTACAGCTGAAGTAGATAACCCAGAAGAAGAATCAGTAAAACAAGTAGATAGATAAAGTGTACCTACTTTCTTACCTCTAGCTATAACAAGTGTACCCTTGGTAACCTTCCAAGAGTCTGCTGTGAGAGTTACTGTGCAACCCTCTTCACCCAAACTTCTAACAGAAATCAGATTCCGCTTCAGAACTGGGACGTGCATGACCTCCTTTAACACCCATATGTTACCTGTCTGCAGTTTCAGCTTCACTTTGCCTTTGCCAACAATCTGACAAGACTTACCATCCCCTACACAAATTTCTCCAAAATCTCCCTGGACATACTCATGAAAAAATTCCCTATGTGGGGATGCATGAAAAGAGGCACCAGAATCTAATACCCAAGATTCTACTTTATCCAAAGAACATACCAGAGCATCCTGTGCAATGTAACCTGCAGCATCTGCTTCTTCTTCATGTTCTTCATGCTGATCTGTACCCGATCTGCAATCTCTCTTTAAGTTCCCTTGCTTTCCACATTTCCAGCAGGTTATTCTGCCATACCTGGACTTGGATCTCTTGCCCGTCTTCGACCTTGATCTCCCACGCTCTATCTTCTCTCTTGGCCTTCCTCTTCCTTCAACACTCAAAGCATCTCCAGATGATTCACCTGTGCTTTTCCTGCGTATCTCTTCGTTCAAGATTACACTCACAATATCATCCACTTTTAAGACTTTTGAAGGAGACACAGTATTAGAAACTGCCATTACCATACCTTCCCAACTTTCAGGTAATGAACACAAGATTAAGAGAGCTCTTATTTCATCATCAAATACAATATTGACTGAACTTAACTGGTTTACTAAACCATGGAAATCACTAAGATGGCTATGAACAGATCCACCTTCCAACATTTGCAAATTAAATAAACGCTTCATAAGAAATACCTTATTCGAAGCTGAGGGTTTTTCATATAAATTTGCCAAAGATTCCATCAACTCCACCGTTGTCTTACACTGTGATAAGCTGGAAATCACAGATGATGCAAGACTCAATCTAACAGATCCCAGAGCCTTCCGATCAAGAACCTCCCATTCTTCATCTTTCATATCCAAGGGTTTGCTAGCAACCCCACCCAACGGTAAGTACAAATCTTTCTGATACAGATAGTCCTCAATCTGCATCCTCCATAATTGGTAGTTCTTGCCATTGAACTTTTTCATTCGTAGTTGACTGCTTTCTGTCATTGCTCAACTCCCACTCAAACAGAAACCCTGTGAGTACCCTGTAATCAAAACACACTACCCAGATCTACACCAATCTGTTAGTATCCCAACCTAAAGCTCTGATACCAATTGATGGTATCAAGCTTAAGAACTTACAACCAAGGCTCTGATACCAGTTGTCAGGAATCTAGAACAACAAACATGCTCTGATGCCACTAGTTGGGATCTTGCTTCTCAGAAAAAGCACAGTATGATTACCAAGTATAAGCAATTGAATATGCGGAAATAACCAGAAACACAAGTAACTAGAATTCACCAATAGCACAGAATATGAGAGACAATACACTATCTTGTATTAACACTAACAGAAAAGAATACAACAAAGAGCCGCCACACTCTTTCACCTTACAGAGATTCGCCACACCTCAAGTGTTCAGTAATTCTTCTCACACACACTCTCCTACACAAAAAATGGTCCCAACAACCAACTCACACACAGAATTGGTGTTCACCTCACCAACCAGTCAGTAATAACCCTGCCGGTACATCAAGCACTCTATAGCACTTCAAGCTGATCTCTCATGAACCTGCAACAAGCAATTCAAAAACCAAACTTACATGTAGATCCCCAATGAGCTTGCAACAACCTGCAACTCACAGATCTTACAACTAGAAGGAACTCTTCCTTTCTATCTCATACCTTATACAATACATGCCAATGGGTCTATAAATAGATCCCTAACTCAAACAATAACTTAGACTCTTAATTTAGACAATTGTCCTCGCAGCACAAGACTCTAACTGGTCTCAACATGCAAACTCTTCGTTCACTTAACTAACTGTCCATGAAACGAGCAGTTCTGGAACACACAGGCGACCGACGTCGGTCCCTGCTTGTCTGGTTCTGCCGACGTCGGCCGACTTCCTGCCGTCACCGGTGGCCTTCTGCACTGGTCCCTGTCGACGTCGGTCCTGATGCCGACGCCGGTTACTGTAGAACTCAGCAACCATCTGTTCCTCAGTTTGCAAAGGTTGAAGCTTTTAGCTCCACAACCTAACAATCTCCCACTTGGAGATAAACAGCTGCAACCTGTACATGTACCTGTACACCGTCTAGTTTGTTACCTTGGCTATGTATCCATCTTCAAAATCATCCTTGAAGACCAACCACCACAAAATCCGTGGTGCAAACCCTGTCATCCAAATTACCTGCCACATCCACATCTACAACCATGTAGAAATAAACCTGAACTTGCATAGCATGTGCACTTGCTACTAGTCCCTGTAAGAATCCACTGAGCTGACCTCCAATGGTTCTCTCTCAGATTGGCTCCTAACTTGTGACAGCTCCCACTGCTTGGGAAAACTCAGGTTTAGTACATACCATGCACTCAATCTCATTATGTGAATCAAGACCCCTGTTCATAGAACTGTCCAACCATCGGCGTGCCAACCGGTTTCACACAATCATCCTGAAACAAAGTCAACACATGACCTTCCATGTCTCTAGAACACACTCTTGCCAAAGAATCTTGCTGCTCTCAGATCCTCCATGACAAACACCTGAACTAGCTTTACCTTTAGTTCAGCAATACCTGTATATGTAACCCTGCAACAAGCACATCATACAGAAAATAGGATAGTGTAGCTAATACTATCCAACCTGGTAAAGAGAAACACAATGAACAAACCTCCATTGCCCTGCAGCTAATACAAGATCAAATACCCTGATCTTCCATCTCACGTATCTATTTCCGCTCTTCTTCATCCTTAACATCCATTCGTCTCTCAGTGTTTACTTCCAGCTGGCAACACTACCCAAAACACCTATTTGGTTCTCCTCCAAGGAATCACATCCTCATTCAAGCCTAGCTCCCACTGTTTCCTGGATCTACCTGTTCTGCTTCTTCAATAACTCCCTGGTCCTATGCCATAAGTGAGCAACAAGTAGTGTAAAGAAGGGAAATGATGAATTTAAGAACTTACTTACACCTTCAGTCCTCCATATGGGCGCTTGAGACTCCATGACAGCTTGCTGTCCACCCAAAATTCGTCTCAGTGACCGATGCCGGTCACATCTCAGTCTACAGCCGACCGATGTCGGTTCCCTGCGACTGCCTCTCTGCCGACGTCATTTTCCCCCTGGCCGACGCCGGTCTCTGTCTGCCCCAAGTCACCGACGTCGGGCTGCACATAGCCGACATCGGTCCCTATCTGGACACCGACGCCAGTTTTCCTGCCGACATCGGTCTCTGTGTTTTTCTTGTGAGACCTGACTTTTTCCCGCGAGCTCCTTTTGGATCAAACCCTTGTCCAAAACACCCTTGCTCTGCTTAAAATTCCCCTGCACCTTGTGCTGAACTCTGTCCGTCACTTTCTCCTTAAAAACCAAGGCTTTCCTGTTCTTGTCACTAACATCGGATTCCTCAAGAAATCTCACCTTCTTCTTCTGCATACAGAAACCACGATCCATGCCTTCCAAATCCGAAAGCATATCCTTTGACTCAAGAACCAGCATCTCCTTCATATCTATGTGACCAAGCTTATCAAGCCACATCTCTAAATCTACAGCTGAAGTAGATAACCCAGAAGAAGAATCAGTAAAACAAGTAGATAGATAAAGTGTACCTACTTTCTTACCTCTAGCTATAACAAGTGTACCCTTGGTAACCTTCCAAGAGTCTGCTGTGAGAGTTACTGTGCAACCCTCTTCACCCAAACTTCTAACAGAAATCAGATTCCGCTTCAGAACTGGGACGTGCATGACCTCCTTTAACACCCATATGTTACCTGTCTGCAGTTTCAGCTTCACTTTGCCTTTGCCAACAATCTGACAAGACTTACCATCCCCTACACAAATTTCTCCAAAATCTCCCTGGACATACTCATGAAAAAATTCCCTATGTGGGGATGCATGAAAAGAGGCACCAGAATCTAATACCCAAGATTCTACTTTATCCAAAGAACATACCAGAGCATCCTGTGCAATGTAACCTGCAGCATCTGCTTCTTCTTCATGTTCTTCATGCTGATCTGTACCCGATCTGCAATCTCTCTTTAAGTTCCCTTGCTTTCCACATTTCCAGCAGGTTATTCTGCCATACCTGGACTTGGATCTCTTGCCCGTCTTCGACCTTGATCTCCCACGCTCTATCTTCTCTCTTGGCCTTCCTCTTCCTTCAACACTCAAAGCATCTCCAGATGATTCACCTGTGCTTTTCCTGCGTATCTCTTCGTTCAAGATTACACTCACAATATCATCCACTTTTAAGACTTTTGAAGGAGACACAGTATTAGAAACTGCCATTACCATACCTTCCCAACTTTCAGGTAATGAACACAAGATTAAGAGAGCTCTTATTTCATCATCAAATACAATATTGACTGAACTTAACTGGTTTACTAAACCATGGAAATCACTAAGATGGCTATGAACAGATCCACCTTCCAACATTTGCAAATTAAATAAACGCTTCATAAGAAATACCTTATTCGAAGCTGAGGGTTTTTCATATAAATTTGCCAAAGATTCCATCAACTCCACCGTTGTCTTACACTGTGATAAGCTGGAAATCACAGATGATGCAAGACTCAATCTAACAGATCCCAGAGCCTTCCGATCAAGAACCTCCCATTCTTCATCTTTCATATCCAAGGGTTTGCTAGCAACCCCACCCAACGGTAAGTACAAATCTTTCTGATACAGATAGTCCTCAATCTGCATCCTCCATAATTGGTAGTTCTTGCCATTGAACTTTTTCATTCGTAGTTGACTGCTTTCTGTCATTGCTCAACTCCCACTCAAACAGAAACCCTGTGAGTACCCTGTAATCAAAACACACTACCCAGATCTACACCAATCTGTTAGTATCCCAACCTAAAGCTCTGATACCAATTGATGGTATCAAGCTTAAGAACTTACAACCAAGGCTCTGATACCAGTTGTCAGGAATCTAGAACAACAAACATGCTCTGATGCCACTAGTTGGGATCTTGCTTCTCAGAAAAAGCACAGTATGATTACCAAGTATAAGCAATTGAATATGCGGAAATAACCAGAAACACAAGTAACTAGAATTCACCAATAGCACAGAATATGAGAGACAATACACTATCTTGTATTAACACTAACAGAAAAGAATACAACAAGGAGCCGCCACACTCTTTCACCTTACAGAGATTCGCCACACCTCAAGTGTTCAGTAATTCTTCTCACACACACTCTCCTACACAAAAAATGGTCCCAACAACCAACTCACACACAGAATTGGTGTTCACCTCACCAACCAGTCAGTAATAACCCTGCCGGTACATCAAGCACTCTATAGCACTTCAAGCTG